>MUZC01004571.1:116610-130542 GCA_002072015.1 Radix auricularia | reverse complement strand
TCCTATGTTTGATACATGTCCTATGTTTGATAGATCTCCTATGTTTGATACATGTCCTATGTTTGATGCATGTCCTATTTTTTTTAATTCATGTCCTATGTTTGATACATGTCCTATTTTTTTTATTCATGTTCTATGTTTGATACATGTCCTATGTTTGATACATTTTCTGTGATTGATACATGTCCTATGTTTGATACATGTCCTATGTTTGATACATTTTCTGTGATTGATACATCTCCTATGTTTAATACATGTCCTATGTTTGATACATATCCTATGTTTGATAGATCTCCTATGTTTGATAGATGTCCTATGTTTGATGCATGTCCTATGTTTGATGCATGTCCTATGTTTGATACATGTCCTATGTTTGATACATGTCCTATGTTTGATGCATATCCTATGTTTGATACATGTCCTATGTTTGATAGATCTCCTATGTTTGATACATGTCCTATGTTTGATGCATGTCCTATTTTTTTAATTCATGTCCTATGTTTGATACATGTCCTATTTTTTTTTAATTCATGTTCTATGTTTGATACATGTCCTATGTTTGATACATTTTCTGTGATTGATACATGTCCTATGTTTAATACATGTCCTATGTTTGATACATATCCTATGTTTGATAGATCTCCTATGTTTGATAGATTTTCTATGTTTGATGCATGTCCTATGTTTGATGCATGTCCTATGTTTGATACATGTCCTATGTTTGATACATGTCCTATGTTTGATGCATGTCCTATGTTTGATACATGTCCTATGTTTGATAGATCTCCTATGTTTGATACATGTCCTATTTTTTTTATTCATGACTTATGTTTGATACATGTCCTATTTTTTTTATTCATGTCCTATGTTTGATATATGTCATATGTTTGATACATGTCTTATGTTTGATACATGTCCTACATTCGATACATTTCCTATTTTTGATTCATGTTCTATGTTTGATACATGTCCTATGTTTGATACATTTTCTGTGATTGATACATGTCCTATGTTTGATACATGTGCTATGTTTGATACATGTCTTATTTTTGATTCATGTTCTATGTTTGATACATGTCCTATGTTTGATACATTTTCTGTGATTGATACCTGTCCTATGTTTGATACATGTCCTATTTTTTATTCATGTCCTATGATATGTTATTTCAGTGTTATAACAGATTTGGTTTTTAAACAGCCTAGACAAGATTATTTAAGTTCTGAAAAGCCACAAGTAGTCAAGCAGTAAACAAAAAAATCAATACCAGAAAATAATTTATTCTATACAAATCATTGTATGTTCCTGGTGAAAGCAAGTTGTGGTCTGTGACTAGTGACTGGCAACCAGGCTGTGTCTTGTCTGAGCAAGTTGGTAGGCGTCATCATACGTAGACTATTTGTGTATACACATGCGACATTTTGTTTAGACACATGTGACATTTTGTGTAGTCACATGCATGCGACATTTTGTGTAGACACATGCGACATTTTGTGTAGACACATGCATGCGACATTTTGTGTAGACACATGCATGCGACATTTTGTGTAGACACATGCGACATTTTTTGTAGACACATGCGACATTTTGTGTAGACACATGCATGCGACATTTTGTGTAGACACGAGCAGTACTGTTGTAGTAATCGGCAATGTTCCCGCTATGGTTCGTTGGTCCGTATGCGAAGTTTAAAAAAACACCAAAAAAATCGTGTACAATGTTGCAAAGTATCTATTTTTTGTGTGCAATATTTTATAAAATTTGCCGCGCGAAAACTCTGAACTGCTGCGCGGCGTCGGTCAAATGTCTGCGCAGCCGTGCAGCTTAAATGTAACATTGGAAATCAAGGAGCAGTACTTCAGTGTTCATGGAGCAGTACTTTATTTTTCAGGGAGCAGTACTTTAGTGTTCAGGGAGCAGTTCTTTAGTGTTCAGGGAGCAGGAATTTAGCGTTCAGGGAGCAGTACTTGAGGAGACCAAGGAGATTAAATCTGTGAATGAATACAACGACACTCCCAGGCTAAAGAAGCGATCCTCCCAGGCTAAAGAAGTGATCCTCCTAGGCTAAAGAAGTGACCCTCCCAGGCTAAAGATGTGATCCTCCTAGGCTAAAGAAGTGATCCTCCCAGGCTAAAGAAGCGATCCTCCTAGGCTAAGGAAGCGATCCTCCTAGGCTAAAGAAGTGACCCTCCCAGGCTAAGGAAGCGATCCTCCTAGAATATAGAAGTGACCCTCCTAAGCTAAGGAAGCAATCCTCCTAGAATATAGAAGTGATCCTCCCAGACTAAAGAAGCGATCCTCCTAGGCTAAAGAAGCGATCCTCCTAGGATATAGAAGTGGCCCTCCCAGGCTAAAGATGTGACCCTCCCAGGCTAAAGAAGCGACCCTCCTAGGATATAGAAGTGACCCTCCTAGGATATAGAAGTGACCCCCACAGGCTAAAGATACAGGCAAACTTTCAAGACTTATTGTTTGATCATTCATGTTACAACGTGTGTTACCAGTTATTGAAACATTTCGTTCATTGGTTTGACTGACATAAACCGTCGTTTGATTGGTTTATCATGATCCCATGCAAGGACAAGTCAACATGATAGCTCGGCAGTCAGTCTCCCAATTATTGCTATCCCCGTTGACCAGTGTCCAGTAATACTTCATTTCGAAATGGAATTTCAATGAGGCTTCCTTCTCCTGGAGTCTACAGTCTTTTTGAGGGTGACATTCCTGTAGGCCTCCCAGCTGACCATCGTCTCGAACTGGGCCTGGAGGTCTTCTTCTGCTGGCAGTGGCCGGATCTACGGGTAGTAAAGGGGGTAATTTTGGAATATTCTGGATATAAATCAAGCTACTTTATTTTCTTTTTTAATTTGTGGAATTATGGGAAATATATTAAGTGTACTTTAAGTTTTTGAGAAATTGTTTTTTTTTAAAAAGACCAATAAGTAAATAAAGGTGAGACTGATAGTATGATCGCTATAGCAAGGGACATTACCCATATTAAAAAATGTTAATCCTACACAGCGACAATGCTTACCCTTGTTTCAGGTGAAAAGCATTGACAAGATATATGACCATGACCAAATTCAACATACCAGGTTGTAATACAAGGAAATGCTTGGCAATTAAATCGATACAATACTTGGGAAATAAATAAAACAAAACGATAAATCACCTCTTTTCTTATTTGTTTCCGTAATTGCTCCGAAGTGTGGTCCAGAAAGAACTTCCGGTTGATCATAATCAGCTCCGCCCCTCCTGACACCAAACTCGTGCTGGTGGTCTTGTTCATGGACTTGAACACACACGACTCTAGACCCTGGATGGAACCATAACACAAACTACTGAACACACACATGATTTTAGGACCTGGTACCACAATACAAACTACTAAACACACACACATGACTTTAGGCCCTGGTACCACAATACAAACTACTGAACTCACACATGACTTTAGGACCTGATACCATAATACAAACTACTGAACACACACACATGTCTTTAGGCCCTGGTACCACAATACAAACTACTGAACTCACACATGACTTTAGGCCCTGATACCATAATACAAACTACTGAACACACACACATGACTTTAGGCCCTGATACCATAAAACAAACTACTGAACACACACATGACTTCAGGCCCTGATACCATAATACAAACTATTGAACACACACACATGACTTTAGGCCCTGATACCATAATACAAACTACTGAACACACACACATGACTTTAGGCCTTGGTACCACAGTACAAACTACTGAACACACACATGATTTTAGGACCTGGTACCACAATACAAACTACTAAACACACACACATGACTTTAGGCCCTGATACCATAATACAAACTACTGAACACACACACATGACTTTAGGCCCTGGTACCACAATACAAACTACTGAACTCACACATGACTTTAGGCCCTGGTACCACAATACAAACTACTGAACACACACATGATTTTAGGACCTGGTACCACAATACAAACTACTAAACACACACATGACTTTAGGCCATGGTACCACAATACAAACTACTGAACACACACATGACTTTAGGCCCTGGTACCACAATACAAACTTCTGAACACACACATGACTTTAGGCCCTGATATCACAATACAAACTACTGAACACACAAATGACTTTAGGACCTGGTACCACAATATAAAAGGCAACATTCATATTTTGTGTTTGTCTTTTGTGGACAAAACGAAACACTAAGACTTAAAATTCAAATGAAGTGTTTAAATTTACAAAAATAAAAACACTTGTCCAGGAATGAGGAGGTTGACCTAAATAAGATCCTTGTCCCGGTTTGATGTGGAATAAATTAACACTGACGAATAAACACTCGTACACACATACAATTGACCAGTGCTTACGTAGATGTCACGTGGTGCTAGTTTGAGTATCTCGACAAATACCATGCTGCCTCCGGATTCTTTTTTAGTGTCAAGTTCATTGTAGTTGGACCGGAAGTGATCAGCACCGATTTCGATTCCTTTGGTTGCCTGATAAGATTGAAACGTTAGCACATCATGTAAAAGTTCCAAAAAGACATCTCTCGATCTTTAGGTGACCCCTGCTTGACTTTGTTAGCTATAATGATAACCGTCACATATACAAATTCTAGATGGTAAGTACTAGAAATAAAAGTATATATTTTAATTGTTTTAGGGCTGCGGAAATATATGATTAATTTCTCGATTAGTCGTTAAAAATTTTAACGATTAAATTATGTCTAACGATTAATGGACCCATCACTTACAAATTATCAGAAGTCAATAAGTTGAACAAAAATAGCGGACGATAAATTATAAATTTCCTGACGATTACACGAACATTTTCGTTTTAAACTATTGACTGACGGGAATGTTGAAAATGTTGATAAAATTTGCCTACCATGGTTCTTACACTTCGACTACTTATTAAACCAAATGAAAAACGTATTAAGCTAATGGCAGTAATTTAGTCTGACTCAGAGACAGAACATTACGACATCTCTTCTGATGAATTACTGCGTTACAAAATGGAGATGAAAGTTACTGAACCCATTAAACCTCTAAAATGGTAGAAACTTAATAAACACCGATAACCGATAATGTCAATCCTTGCCAAGACCGTTTTGTGCATACCAGTTACCTCAGTTCCACGTGAATGATTTGTCAGCTCGGCTGATTAGATTGTTAATTAGACCCGCTCATTACTTGAACCAAATAATGTCAACACACTTTTTTTTGCGTTGTTGGTTAAAAGATGAAACATAAAGGAGACATTCCAGTGTTATTTAGATTTTCAACAAGAACGCGTAATAAGTGTTACTTCTGACATAATAAATTTTAATATTTGGCTTTAATCGAAATTAATAATTAATTAATCGTTAAAATTATCAAAAATTAACGATTAAATTTTAATTAATAGTTAACCGCAATGTTTTTTTTAAAACCAAGACTGTGAAAGTTCTAAACATTTCTTACCGAACTTGTCAGCGTGTGTCTCTGCTCGAGGATGGCGTCCAACGTTTGCATGTGCTCAATTCTCTGCCTTTCAGCTGAAATGGTAGGTAGGTAAGTAGATAGGTCGGTCGGTAGGTAAGTGGGTTTGGGTGGGTGGGTAGGTAGGTAGGTAAAAGGTAGTTAAGGTAGGTAGGTAAAAGGTAGTTTAGGTAGGTAAAAGGTAGTTTAGGTAGGTAGGTAGGTAGCTTGGTAGGTAGGTAGATATTGTTCGTCTGTCGAGTCGACGAGGACCACTCTAGTCATCCGAGGTAGCTGGGGCTGGTTTTGTCTATGTGTGCGGGTAGGTAGGTATGTGGTAGGTCGATACCAATGGAAGCAAATTTGGTTCTATTAGAACATTTTATAAGTTAAATTTCCAACCAATATTTTATCATATTTGAAATATTCCAAGCTGATGTTGTTTATGATCAAACATAAGACCCAAAAAAAAACCCCACAACAACAACAAAAAAACAAACAACAACACCTAAAGAAATGAAAAACGACTCCGATATACTACCAACATGTTTGTCAAGAATATAACAATAACGAATTTTAAAATATTTAATTTTGAATTTTGAAAATGGCGCTTACCTTCTTCAGCGTCCTTGACCAGAGAGAACGTGACGTCACTCCTTCCCTTGCTCTGATTGGTCAGCTGTAGAGTGTAGCCGCCATTCTTTGGTATGCTGGGTAAGGGGGCGAAGGGTGAGATGTCTGGTCGGTGTGACTGATTGGGGGCGCCATCTTTAAGACCTATACAAGTCGATCCAATCAAACTTGACAAATATTTGACGTCATCACATCACGTGAATAAATTACTTGATTTACTAAAGGATTTGTATTTAATAATCGACATATTGAAAGGATTTGATGAAGTGGAATCCAAATTTTAAGAACAGCAATAACGACCCCCCCCCCCCAATTTTATACACCAAAGTGCAATGTTTATCTGACGGTCGCAAGGATTCCTCAGTATTATATTATAGCCTACAAGACAGACCTCATGTTAACATATCGTGTACATTCAGGTACCATGTTAACATATCGTGTACCTTCATGTCTCATGTTAAGATATCGTGTACATTCAGAGCTTATGTTAACATATCGTGTACATTCAGTTCAGATGTAAGATGATATTTACTTTTGATTGCACTGCTGCTTGATGTAACTGCCCGAAGAGCTTTGATGACGCTGCAGTGTCCAGTCTTGACCACGTATATCCACTCAGAACTGTTACTGTCACGACAGAGTAGCACACCCCGCCTGTCACAGAAAATACAACATTTGTAATACAACTATTAATGTCACGACAGAGTAGCACACCCCGCCTGTCACAGAAAATACAACATTTGTAGTACAACTATTAATGTCACGACAGAGTAGCACACCCCGCCAGTCACAGAAAATACAACATTTGTTATACAACTATTAATGTCACGACAGAGTAGCACACCCCGCCTGTCACAGAAAATACATTTGTAATTCAATCTAGGGGACTTATGTCATGGAGAAATTTAATTGATATATTGGTGGAATTGTACAAAAATCGGACACTTAACATCAACATAAACAGAATCTCACCCAAAAAAATGACGTTTTTCAGAATCGCTGAATTATCAATATTAAACAAATTGGTTTTTCACATGCTTCTCGGTAAATACTTGAACACGGAGAAATATGCAGAACAAAACTAATACGATTCTCAGCTATACAATAACTAGTATAAGTATGACACACAGTGCAAGTATGATATCCAGTGCAAGTACGATACCCACAGTAAACACTTTGAGCAACGAACGTATCAGCAGGAAGACCTTTTAAAATCCCTAAATTTAGCTTCACCGTCCTCTCTCTCTCTCTCTCTCTCTCTCTCTCTCTCTCTCTCTCTGTCTCTCTGTCTGTCGTGGTCAGACGTGCAAAAAAAATGCCCCGCTTCCCGTAATGCTATCAAGCTGAAATTTTGCGCACAAACACGTGTCACTTATTGATGCATTGTTTCAAAATTTCAGATCGATCGAATGTACCGTAATTAAATTAATGCACTTTTAGTTTATATCTATGAAACTCATTGTCGCCGTCTGCTATTGTTCGCATCCACTTGTTCTGGAGTTCAGTCCAGCCATCGGTGACAAAAGCCCTCCTCCCCTCATTTTACGGTAAGGAGAGTTCAGACACGTTCAGTCCGTAAATGTTAGTCGCGCGGTGCATATTATTTTGAATATAATCAATACTTTTAGCTCTGTCTCATGCTATAAGGGATTTATAGTCAAAAACTTTTACAGGCTGTTTATTAAAGAATAAAAACAGTGAAAAAAAAACGTAAACAAGTCACAAAAGCAATAATGAACAGAGGAACGGATGACAATTTACTGTAATTGGCTGGAACGTAAATTAGGGGTGAAGACAAGATTCAACAAGGAAAAAGAAAATGTAGAATTCATTCCGTGAGATATCTCGAAATATTCACTGTAAGTTGCGCTCGTCAGTGTGCAAAGTTGTACAGCATCCATTTTCATGCAATATTTTACCAAATCTGCTTCGCGGTAATTCTAAACTGCTGCACGGCGTCGGTCAGATATCAGCGCGACCGCGCACCTGAAAGGGAGTATTGTAGGCAAGGTCCCAATATTTTTTAATGAGTGTGTTCTATGGTTTAACTCTGCTAGATAAATGTGACAAACGAGTTAACAACACACCTAGGTTCACCTGTTACTTTATATAAATTCGATGTCTAGTATAAAAAAAATGGCGCGTCATGGTGCGATGTCAATGACGTCATTATCTTCTCATTTTTTAAAATGTCTGTCTGCAGATGCGAGTTGGCAAGCTAGCTGCTATGAACTATTGTACATGATTTGAATGTTGTGTTTCGACTTAATATTTTTTAAAATCTTCATTCTAACGTTACCTGCGTACCCATTACAAGGAAACAAAAAGTGACATGGGATGAGACAGGTCTGCCGGAGATGTGGAATAAACAGTCTGTTGACCATACAAATTCTGGGACCTATTGATACCTCATGACCAACGACTGAAAGTGACCTGTGACCTACTGACCTCACGTATGTAAACAGCAAGGTCTGTGGATTGTCCACAGGCAGGACCTCTATCGGCCAGTTCCTTAAAATCTGCAAACTCCGCAGGAACCTCACGTGCTCCGGCTCTACGTCACGCTCCACGTGCATGAAGATGTCGATGAAGTCTTCGCGTCCAACAGCCAGCAGCTCGACGTCATCACGACACGTGACCGTGGCGCTGCGTCTTGATTGGTGCATGAGCGCGAGCTCCTGTCGACATTAACATGTCACGGTCAAACTTCTACGACGGGTGAAAGATTAGCTGCTGTCGTTATCTTATCTTATCTTATCTATTACAGACGCTCCTTTGAGACTGAAGATTATTTCTTCCTACGCTTATCCATGGTTTAGGTCTAGTCTTGCATTTTATTATAGTTTTACAGAGTGCTTTTTTCTATTTAAAAAAGGTACCGGAATGCATAAAAATATTCAGTACCAGGCAGTAATAAAAATAAGCATGTAGAAAAAAGGTACCGGAACCAGTTCCTGGGCGTTATGTGAGAAAAATAGCACTAGTTTTATATTTTGAAAGTGTGTTGTACTGTAAACAAGTGATGCTAGAGTATAAGAATAAGTATCAAGCTCGCGTAACACTGACTTTACACGTAATCCTGCTGTGATAAAAGGAAATGGATAGCGAAATGAATAAATACTTATGAAACCATAAAACAAAACAAAAAATCGAAACCCCAAAGAAAAGAAAATACAAAATTTACTCATTAGATTCTATTTTAAGCCACATATATCAACTTCTCTACTAACACCAGTTGATTTTTCACTTACACCAAAACTTTTCCCCTTGCCGAGGAGTGCTGCAGTTCTAGCAGTCTGCTCACCAGTCTGTTTGTCTGTCTCCAACACGATGACGACAGCTGTAAACAACGTCATAAACTGTCAGCCACAACACAACACAATCAACACAACACAACACAATCAACACAACACAACACAATCAACACAACACAACACAATCAACACAACACAAACCAATCAACACAACCCAATCAACACAACACAATCAACACAACACAATCAACACAAAACAACACAATCAACACAATACAATCAACACAACACAACACAATCAACACAACACAATAAACACAACACAACACAATCAACACAACACAATCAACACAACACAACACAATCAACACAACACAATCAACACAAAACAACACAATCAACACAACACAATAAACACAGCACAACACAATCAACACAACACAATCAACACAACACAACACAATCAACACAACACAATCAACACAAAACAACACAATCAACACAATACAATCAACACAACACAACACAATCAACACAACACAACACAATCAACACAACACAATCAACACAACACAACACAATTAACACAACACAACACAATCAACACAAGACAACACAATCAACACAAGACAACACAATCAACACAACACAATCAACACAACACAACACAATCAACACAACACAATCAACACAAGACAACACAATCAACACAACACTACACAATCAACACAACACAATCAACACAACACAACACAATCAACACAACACAATCAACGCAACACAACACAATCAACACAAGACAACACAATCAACACAAGACAACACAATCAACACAACACAATCAACACAACACAACACAATCAACACAACAAAACACACTCAACACAACACAACACAAACAACACAACACAATCAACACAACACAACACAATCAACACAACACAATCAACACAACACAACACAATCAACACAACACAATCAACACAAGACAACACAATCAACACAAAATAACACAATCAACACAACACAACACAATCAACACAACACAATCAACACAACACAATCAACACAACACAATCAACACAACACAATCAACACAACACAACACAATCAACACAACACAATCAACACAACACAACACAATCAACACAACAAAACACAATCACCACAACACAACACAATCAACAGAACACAATCAACACAACACAACACAATCAACACAACACAATCAACACAACACAATCAACACAACACAACACAATCAATCAACACAACACAACACAATCAACACAACACAATCAACACAACACAATCAACACAACACAACACAATCAACACAACACAACACAATTAACACTAGACAGCACAAATAATAACTTGATCCCTAAAGCTCCATAATTACAAGGACCAAGGCAAGTAACGTGTAACAAACACTGGAGTAACTTATAGACTTAGGAAACAAAAACCATATAAACTTTTCTCAGTTTGAATGGGAACCAATGTATCTCTTGTTTCATCTATTTGAGTTTCTATCCCAAGGGCTGCTTCACCAATTAACGTAAATAAAATGGAATTTAGTTAATTTTAATAAGATTTCTATTTCAGTGATTCTCAAAAAATCTTGAGTCAGACCGCCTCGGCAACTCCCAAAGTTTTTGATAGGTTTAAAGCGCGAAGTTTGAGATATTTACCTGTCCCAGAGAGGATGAAGTAGAAGTTGTCTGCCGTGTGTCCTTGTCTGATGATAACACGCTTGGCCTCAAAACTTGCAGACAAAAAGTACAAGTAAAATAAGTGGTATAGTTAGTGTTACGATTTGATGCGGTAATATATAAAGTCCACAAATAAGTTGTACAGCTAGGAAACATTGTAAATGGTGGTTCAATGAAATAACTACATGGCACATGTTAATTTTAGGGCTGTTAACGATTAATTTAAATTTAATCGTTAACTTTTGAAAAATTACCGAATATTAAAATAATTATGATTTAGCTTAATTAAAATAAGATATATGACGTCATTAAACTGAAAATTTCAAGGGAAGTAACAAAAACAGGCAATTAGCATTTTTAAAATTTAAATATAAGAGTTTATTTTAAAGTTTATACTTTATTTTTTTTTTAAATGGAGAAGTTTGTACGTAAAAAAAGAGGAAAAAAAACCGATTAATCGAGAAATTAATCGTTAATTTCTGCAGCCCTAGTTAATTTATTTTAATTTCCTGTTATAGCCAGTCTTCTATTTACTGCTTAACGAAAAGATTGGTTATTAAAGCAAATTAAAATAAAAAGAAACTAGGTAACAGTATAAAAGGAATCCAGGTATAACTGTAAAAAAGAATCCAGGTGTAACAGTAAATAAGAATCAAGATGTAACAGTAAAAAAAGAATCCAGGTGTAACAGCAAAAAAGAATCCAGATGTAACAGTAAAAAAGAATCCAGGTGTAACAGTAAAAAAGAATCCAGGTGTAACAGTAAAAAAGAATCCAGGTGTAACAGTAAAAAAGAATCCAGGTATAACAGTAAAAAAGAATCCAGGTGTAACTGTAAAAATTGTCATAACAAAAAACTCACTGTTCGTACCAGCCGACACGGACCAGTGATTCTTGCATTGTTATGGGGAACTCACTGAACTCATTGACGGCTTGTCGCAACGACATGAGAACCTGCCTCAGCTGGTGGTGAGTTCGTCTGCTGGGCTCAAGGGAGAGAATCGCTTTAGCTTCAACCGTCACTTGAATCTGGAGGAAATCGCGAATCAATAATGCAACTTTTCCAACACGAGAACACACGACATCATTTTAACTTACGGCACGTCACATGACATATCGGCTTAGCAAATCACGTGGGATACTATTTATATGATGCTATGACTTAACATTTATTGGTTTATACGACACATAAAAAGACCTAATACGCACGTTAAGTCATATCAGTTAAAAGACAATTTAAGAAATCTGACACACACACATATAAATGTAAAATAATCAAGTTACAAAATTTAACATAATAACGTTCTAACATCTTCCATTCCCCCTCCTCCCACCGAGGCATGTGGGAAATATTTATTGCTTGACAAGTTTATTAAGTTATCCACTTTATTACTGTTTCTCATAAACCAGATGTTGTAGGGCACCTACGGCACCCACTTTCTTTCAAAAGCCCAAGTAACTTATCCTTGTTTGGTAAATACGAAATATTAAACTTCCTGAAATCTACATAAAGTATTTTCTAATTATACATGCCTAAATCGTCGTTTTACATCGTTCCATTTTCCAAAATGATAATAAAAGCTAAAACAATGACGTCACATAATTTTTTTTTCACGTCTAGAAACACCACACGCTTTTTTTAACTGCTATGGACTGCTGCACTATGGGACGCGGTGGTCGAGGGGTAGCGCGCTCGACTGCTGTACCGATGGTCACGAGTTCGAATCCACACGAAGGTGAGGATTCGTTCCCGGGGCTTGAGGAGTCCCCGAGTCACCCAGCTCTGAATGGGTACCTAACTAGACAATAGTTAGGCGGCTGGGGTAATGCGTGGAACCCCTATAGCCGTGGCCTGTGACCGCTGCATCACTTGCCAACATATCATCTCTCATGGTCTGTGGACGCAATTATCTTCTGCATAGAAGGAGCGTCTGTATATCTAAGATAAGATAAGATAAAAAAAAAATCGTTAATTTATAATTCAGTGACTTGGGCTATTATATATATATATATATTTATTTCTGACCAAAAGTCTTGAGTCGTTGTTTGCAGTACAAGTGTAAACAGTATTCCGTAGTTGAGACTAGAAGATATGATCTAGTGCAGTGCTACTCAAAATGGTGGTCCTCGTACCGGTGCTGATCAGTGGTCCATTCGCTGCCGGTCCGCAGAAGTTATCAAGAAATGACCCCCAAAAAAATTATTTTAAAAAATAGGAAAAAAAAACCTTGATTTGAAATGAATTCGGAATGAATAAAATAAAATAAAATACATTGCATTTCGCAACCACGTCATTAAATGTAAAATAATGCATCGATCCTTGCGCCCTTAAAATTTCTGTGGAAAATTTCTGCCCGTCCACAATACCAAAAAGCTTGCGACGCATTGATCTACTGCGTTAGGTATTAATCAAAATAAGGGTGTGTTACAGAACAACAGGGGTATTTTAAAACGTTTACACCAAAATAATAATAATAATAATAATAATAATAATAACAAATTTTTAAAAGGTTATATACCGTACCCCGAAAGGCGTTACAAATCGTCCCACTTTGTTAAAATTTTACCACGTTTATATTAGTTTGCCGTCTTGTCTGGATTTCCGGGGCAAAAATTGAATTCCTTATTTGAACCACTTCTGATCATCCAATTTTGATGAAATTTTGCATGCATACTTGATTCACATGACAATTTAATATTTCATTAATTATAGTACTCAATTCTACTTAATTAATTAATTAAATACTAATCAAAATGCCTATTATTTCTTGTGTGTGAGGGAGACAACCAAGGAAATACAACAACAAAGGGAAGTTTTTCTTAATCCAGGTGTAACAGTAAAAAAGAATC
>MUZC01004571.1:90858-104356 GCA_002072015.1 Radix auricularia | reverse complement strand
AGGAAGAGGCACCACAGGGCAGGAAGAGGCACCACGGGGCAGGAATAGTCACCACAGGGCAGGAAGAGGCACCACGGGACAGGAAGAGGCACCACAGGGCAGGAAGAGGCACCACAGGGCAGGAAGAGGCACCACGGGGCAGGAATAGTCACCACAGGGCAGGAAGAGACACCACGGGGCAGGAAGAGGCACCACAGGGCAGGAAGAAGCACCACAGGGCATGAAGAGGCACCACGGGGCAGGAATAGTCACCACAGGGCATGAAGAGGCACCACAGGGCAGGAAGAGGCACCACAGGGCAGGAAGAGGCACCACGGGGCAGGAAGAGGCACCACCAGATGTGAATGTGCCTCGGTGCCAAGGGAGAGGGGGTTGTAGGTGAGGGGGAGCAAATATCCAATCAATAATTATGGAACATAAGACTAATCAAATCCAGAAAATGATTTGATCAGAGATTTGGTTCAGGCCACAGAATAAAGCAGGGGGAAAACTGTGAAACAGTAAGGAATAAGGCAGCAGATAGTTTTCGTCTTCATTATATAGTAAAAAGAGGCAGCCATGTTAATGGAAAAAAAAATCATGTTAAGCCTGGTCCCTTTTTGGACTCAGGACGTGTTAGCGCATTTTCGTATTATGTATCAGTACTTATGTTAGATATCAGCATTATGTAGTTATCAGTAATTGTGTTTAGATTTTAGACATATTTTTATGAATTTTCTTGTGTAATGAATATACCTGAAAATTTTTTTATTTAAAAGTCATTTCTTTACATTTTAAAATTTTTTATTTTCTCTTTAATCTAACTACAAGTGGTTTGTGGTCACTGAAATAGGACTCATAAATGAAACATTCTAAATTGTAATCAGCTAATCGCCCAAATGCTCCGTCAATTGTTGTTTGATAGATCGTGGTTGCCAATCTTGGTGAAAGTAGTTGAATGTTGAAGCTTGTTTCGAAAAAGTTTTCAATTTCTGTCCCTGGGCCGCTAAGATCTTGATTGAAGTCACCACAAATGATGACGTTTGGTTGATTGAGTTGTGCTGCAAAGATTTCATTGATGAAATCTTTGAAAAACCGATTGTTTGTTGCTGGATTTTTGTATATGTTGATAACGACAATGTCATCAACCATACACGATGTTGCTTCGATGTGTTGATGTTGACCAGACTCTTGTTTTATCGATTTTGGTTGTGATGTCATCAATCCAGAATTCATATTTGTGTAGATGATGGTTCCCTCTGCTTTTCTGCTTGTGATGTCATCAATCCAGAATTGATATTTGTGTAGATGATGGTTCCCTCTGCTTTTCTGCTTGTGCTAGGATTTCTGACGACTTCAACCATATTTGGAATTTCGGCATCATCGGTGTTGTTCATCCAAATTTCTTGAAAGCATAAAACGTTGCTGACTGTGTACACTTGGTCTGCTCTTATACTGATTGCGTGTTTGTGTAGAGACTGTACGTTGAATGACACAAGTTGTATGTCTGCTGATTGATCTCTGAGCATCTTGAACCGTGGTGTAAGTAAACAACTTGTTTTCAAACGCTGAATTTCAGTATCCACCTGGAAGTCTTTTCTGGTTGGTGGTTTCGGGTCTCTGAATTCTCCATTGAGATAGAGACCGTTCAGGGATGTTGCACGAGAACAGGCAACATACACCAGTTTGCTTTGCAAGCTTCTAGCACCTAAATGAACTGCTACACGCTCCATGGACTGACCTTGACTCTTGTGACAAGTAATTCCTTATCGACCACTAGGGGGTATTGCTCTCTGCAAACTTGTACACTTCCGCTTTGAAGGACGTTAAAAACTTTTTTTGTCCTTGCAATTGGAGTCCAATTCTGGGAAATATTGTGTGCATCCATGAATGCTTTTCGTGCTGCTCGAGCTTTCAATCCAATCTTTAGATCGTCAAACTCTATGTAGACAGAGTTTACTTTTCGTTGAAAAACTTCTGCCATTCTCATGCCATCCCCGATGATTTATGGGTTCCGTTGCCATGACAATAATGGCTTCAATGTGTCGTTGGGTTTGACACATTCAACCTTGGCTTGTTATCCCGGGAGGAGAACGCGCACACACACACCAACAAACAATTAATAAACGGGAAATTATTACAAGCGCCAAAGTTATGAAATATCTTCTCACAAAGCGTTTTTCTACGTGCTACACGTAGAAAGTAGTGATCCTCAAAGTTGTGAAACCGTGCATGTTTCTTTTCTAAATGAACATTTAAAATGCATTAATCGAGTAACTGAGTGTTGATGCACAAATGGCAGGTCAGGACATACAAAAAACATATATACATCATGGGTCTAGGACTTATGGATGCTGAGATCTAGGGTGATGACAGACGGACAGACGGACAAAACGGATACAATAGCGCATTTCTACTTCTCGAAAATGCGCTAAAAAAGCGTCGAAGAATCTTTACCAATCACGAGTTTTAAGGATCACGAAAGGGACCGAAGCTGAGATGTGTTATTGATGATTGATGTAGATGTTGTTTGGTGATCAATGATTGATGTAGATGTTGTTTGGTGATCAATGATTGATGTAGATGTTGTTTGGTGATCAATGATTGGTGTAGATGTTGTTTGGTGATCAATGATTGATGTAGATGTTGTTTGGGGATCAATGATTGATGTAGATGTTGTTTGCTGATCGTGTGAAATATAAAAACTTTTCTGTAAGATGATTGGGCAAGGAACATCACCATGACAGGGGACATCACCGTGTCAGTGGACATCACCATGACAGGGGACATCACCATGACAGGGGACATCACCATGACAGGGGACATCACCGTGTCAGGGGACATCACCATGACAGGGGACATCACCGTGTCAGGGGACATCACCATGACAGGGGACATCACCATGACAGGGGACATCACAATGACAGGGGACATCACCGTGTCAGTGGACATCACCGTGTCAGGGGACATCACCATGACAGGGGACATCACCATGACAGGGGACTCACCATGACAGGGGACATCACCATGACAGGGGATATCACCATGACAGGGGACATCACCGTGTCAGGGGACATCACCATGACAGGGGACATCACCGTGTCAGGGGACATCACAATGACAGGGGACATCGCCAGTACAAGGGACATCACCATGACAGATGACATCACCATGACAGGGGACATCGCCAATACAGGGGACATCACAATGACAGGGGACATCGCCATGTCTGGGGACATCACCATGACAGGGGACATCACCGTGTCAGGGGACATCACCATGACAGATGACATCACCATGACAGGGGACATCACCATGACAGATGACATCACCATGACAGGGGACATCACCATGACAGGGGACATCACCATGACAGGGGACATCACCATGACAGATGACATCACCATGACAGGGACATCACCACGACAGGGGACATCACCATGACAGGGGACATAACCATGACAGATGACATCACCATGACAGGGGACATCACCATGACAGGGGACATCACAATGACAGGGGACATCGCCAATACAGGGGACATCACAATGACAGGGGACATCGCCAGTACAAGGGACATCACCATAACAGATGACATTACCATGACAGGGGACATCGCCAATACAAGGGACATCACAATGACAGGGGACATCGCCATGTCTGGGGACATCACCCTCACAGGGGACATCGCCAGTACAAGGGACATCACCAACTTGTATTTTGTTTCTTTACCCCCAAGCTATATGCGGTATCTACATATTTGGAATATTAACATTTCTGATGGAAGGATCATGGTCCCTGTGACAACAGCTGCCGACTGAGTGGAACAACCAAAGAAAACCTCACGCCGTGAAACAAGACAAACGTTGACCTTCCACTATAAACATCTTTAAGTAATGCGGAAATTATTTTTATGGGAAATATCGTAATGAATAAACAGACGCCATAAATGAACATCTAGAACTGGACCATATGAGTCACGTGTACTGACCGGCCTTACACAAGTAGCCGAATTCCGCCCTGTCAGCCCCTCCTCACACAGCAGCCCATCTACCATCCAGCCAGTGCTAACAATGATTTCCCGCATGTATAAATCACAGAAAATAAATTAAGGAGGGTTTCTCAGATAACAGCTGATCGCTCATTGAGTAACCTTAATAAATGGGTAAAAGGGTATGGAATTAACCATAATCGATGGGTCAAAGGGTATGGAATTAACCTTAATCGATGGGTCACAGGATATGGAATTAACCTTAATCGATGGGTCAAAGGGTATGGAATTAACCTTAATCGATGGCTCACAGGGTATGGAATTAACCTTGATCGATGGGTCAAAGGGTAAGGAATTAACCTTAATCAATGGGTCAAAGAGTATTGAATTAACCTTAATCGATGGGTCACAGGGTATGGAATTAACCTTAATCGATGGGTCACAGGGTATGGAATTAACCTTAATCGATGGGTCAAAGGGTATGGAATTAACCTTAATCGATGGGTCAAAGGGTATGGAATTAACCTTAATCGATCGGTTACAGGGTATGGAATTAACCTTAATCGATGGGTCACAGGGTATGGAATTAACCTTAATCGATGGGTCAAAAGGTATGGAATTAACCTTAATCGATGGGTCACAGGATATGTAATTAACCTAAATCGATGGGTCACAGGGTATGGAATTAACCTTAATCGATGGGTCACAGGGTATGGAATTAACCTTGATCGATGGGTCAAAGGGTATTGAATTAACCTTAATCGATTGGTCACAGGGTATGGAATTAACCTTAATCGATGGGTCACAGGGTATGGAATTAACCTTAATCGATGGATCACAGGGTATGGAATTAACCTTAATCGATGGATCACAGGGTATGGAATTAACCTTAATCGATGGATCACAGGGTATGGAATTACCCTTAATCGATGGTTCACGGTGTATGGATATAACATTGATCGATAGGTCACAGGGTATGGAATTAACCTTAATCGATTGGTCACAGGGTATGGAATTAACCTTAATCGATGGGTCACAGAGTATGGAATTAACCTTAATCGATTGGTCACAGGGTATGGAATTAACAATAAAAAAGAATATCTACTCTCTGGCGTTTTCGGGAACATGATGCCGATATTGTTATAATTATTGTTGTTATTAATATTTTTGAATTGTTATTATAATTTTTATTTGTTATTTACTAAAACCATTAGCAACTTTATTAATGTCGATACTCAATTATAACTATAATAATTATCGCTATATTTAATACATTATAAATTTACACAAATGTTTGGACCATACAATCCTGTCACTGACATACAACTGTATTGACCACACAATCCTGTCACAGACATACAAATGTATTCACCACACAATCCTGTCACTGACATACAACTGTATTGACCACACAATCCTGTCAGTGACATACAACTGTATTGACCACACAATCCTGTCACTGACATATAAATGTATTGACCATACAATCCTGCCACTGACATACAACTGTATTGACCACATAATCCTGTCACTGACATACAACTGTATTGACCACACAATCCTGTCACTGACATACAACTGTATTGACCATACAATCCTGTCACTGACATACAACTGTATTGACCACACAATCCTGTCACTGACATACAACTGTATGGACCACACAATCCTGTCACTGACATACAACTGTATTGACCACACAATCCTGTCACTGACATACAACTGTATTGACCACACAATCCTGTCACTGGCATACAACTGTATTGACCACACAATTCTGTCACTGATTTACAGAAAGGTCTGCGCCAATCACGTGACTAACCAAGAATCGCAGCACATCACATTTATGATGTCTCACATCCCATTTATGATGTCTCACATCCCATTTCTGATGTCTCACATCCCATTTCTGATGTCTCACATCCCATTTCTAATGTCTCGACGCCGAGGTTCTCAGACCCTCGCATGTCACACGTAATGTGAATGAGATTAATTATCGAGTCACCCATGACTGGTTTAATAGCTATCGTAAGGGGACTGAACAAGCTCGGAAATCACGGAGAAGTGTAAACAAGAATCCGAAGAAATCGATGACGTTCAATAACTTCCGCTTTCACTTCTGACAAGAGCGATGATTTATCTGCAGGCCGACGTTCAAGTTTTGAGTTCATGTTAAACACAAGATAAGACGTTCAAGTTTTGAGTTCATGTTAAACACAAGATAAGACGTTCAAGTTTTGAGTTCATGTTAAACACAAGATAAGACGGCTCATTGTTTCAGTTGGATTTTGTCTTGGCGGGAAGGCAGCCATTTTATTCAAACCGTATTTTTGTTTCGCAAACGCAATGAGCTAAAGATTGAATATTTCTTGACTAACATTTGATTGCAGCGTACGCCCTGATGTTTGGGACGCAAGTTTAAATATTTGGGACGCAAGTTTAAATATTTGGGACGCAAGTTTAAATGTTTGGGACGCAAGTTTAAATGTTTGGGACGCAAGTTTACATGTTTGGGACGCAAGTTTAAATATTTGGCCAGCAAGTTTAAATATTTGGGACGCAAGTTTAAATGTTTGGGACGCAAGTTTAAATGTTTGGGACACAAGATTAAATATTTGGCCAGCAAGTTTAAATCGCGCCTAACGCCAAAGTGACTTTTTTCTTATGCAATGAATAAAAACAGTTTCCACAGGAGCGTAGGGGTAGGGGTCAGTGATCCCCATCCCACCAGCTGGAGGAATCATTCCTAGCCATTGAGTTCTTTCTTACCCTCCCCACCACACCGCTGATTAAAGTCGTTTAACAGAATTTTCTCTCAGCAATTAACTTATATTCCAAGGTCTGTGTTATTCCAGATTTCTTTATTGACAAAAACTATTTTTTCTTCTTTTGGTCGTTTTTCAAAAATAGTGTTTATGTGTTGGTGGGGTTGGGGGAAGATGTTTGGAAGATAAGTTATAGTCCGTCTTGGCCAAAAAAATGTTCAGCCGTTCCACATCAGTGACCATTACTCAAATTTAAAAAAAAAACACTTTTAAAAAAAAGTTGATGAAATAATATTTTTAAAGCATGAAGGTGATAAAATGCTAAAAAAAAATAATAATAATTAAAAAAAAAAGAAAGTTGATGAGATACAAACTTGACCTACTTCTTCATTTGAAATCAGGGACCAAGAACTGGACGAGGTGAGACTCCCTTCCTTTGGGGCCTCTGTCCTGAAAATAGCCTGAGAACCACTAATGGGGGCGTTGACGTATTGGCCTGGGGTCACCACTGGAAGGAGGAATCGGTCCTCTAAAATCTGTGAGCGTGGTGGAAAGGAAAAACGTTTCTATAGGAATGGCTCTCAACATTTGTTTGGTTGTGTTTGGTGGGGGCAAGAAATGATATCAACTGCTGTTTTTTGTCATACTATCTATCATTACGTTGTGTTTGGTGAGGACAATAAATGATATCAACTGCTGTTTTTTGTCATACTATCATTACGTTGTGTTTGGTGAGGACGAGAAATGATATCAACTGCTGTTTTTTGTCATACTATCATTATGTTGTGTTTGGTGAGGACAAGAAATGATATCAACTGCTGTTTTTTGTCATACTATCATTTGTTGTGTTTGGTGAGGACAAGAAATGATATCAACTGCTGTTTTTTGTCATACTATCTATCACTAGATTGTGCCAGGCGCCATGGCGCCTGCGGCGCCCCGTTTTTTTGGGCGCCTACGGCGCCAACCTTTTTTTTAAAGACCAACTAACTTGTCCTTTTTTGATAAATACGAATTATTAAACTTTATGAAATGTACGCAAAGTATTTATTTAATAATAATAATAGGGGTTGTATTTTGCGCATCGATGCACACCAAACAATGACGTCATCCTATTAAATATTTTTACAGTGCTCATCAAAACACGATTTTTCAACTAAACTAACTGCTGTAGACTGTGGTACATCTCTTGAGCGTTACGTTACAAACATACCCACACCACTGGGCTATTATATATATAATTACATTGTGTTGACTTGATACTGGCCTCTTCTTAACAAAGATCAGTCAAGAATTTTAATTTGTGAATTTTAAATTAAGTTTTTGCTTTCAGCCATGTCATGTCTTGACATGCTATTTTAAAGATAAAAAAAAGTTGCACAACTCTTTAAGGTTAAAGTAAAAAAAAACAACAACAACAAATTATCCGTAATAAAAAGCTTAATTATACTTATACAATATCCTGTTGGGTAACTACAAACCTTGAATCTTGAGAACCGCTTTTGATTGCCCCCGAGTCCATTGCCCATTGAAATGTGTCTGTTGTTGTTTCTATGTTCTCCAAGACTCAGGGAGTTGTCTTTTGCTACGTGATGGATTGTGACCCTTGAATCAGTCGCCTGCAAACACTGACATTTCCAACGTTTGTGATGGGAGACCGGGTGATGCCTCAATCTTAGGCAGAGATGGTGCTCAAAAAATATCGTGGATTTGCCCAGAATGACGTCATCACTTCCCGTGCTCCTGCTGATAATCCCGAGTTTTGGAAGCGTGACCGTTCCTTGATATTGCCTCGGGGCAGCCATGGGGGAGACAACTGAAGCGCAAACCCGATGAGATGAAAGGAATAGTCTCCCGTCAACGAAAGTTGAATTTATCATAATTCAACTCTGGAATCACATTATTTGTTCATAAACACATACTATTTAAATAAAACTTTCTTTAATTAACATTCAGGTTGGGCTCATTTAAAACTTATTTTCCTTTGATACGTTAAAAAAAACAACAAAGTTACGGTGTTACAGTTAAAGGTGTGTTCTGCTCTAAGGTGTGAAAGTTACAGATATGTTCAAATATGTGGAGAGTCAGTTACAGATGAGTTCAGATCTAAGTTGAACATGTACAGATATGTTCAGATTTGAGGTGTAATAGTTACAGGTATGTACAGGTGATTTCAGATTTGAGGTGTAATAGTTACACGTATGTACAGTGTTCAGATCTAAGGAGTAACATGTACAGGTATGTTCAGATTTGAGGTGTAATAGTTACAGGTATGTACAGGTGAGTTCAGATCTAAGGTGTAACATGTACAGGTATGTTCAGATCTAAGGTGTAACATGTACAGTTATGTTCAGATTCGAGGTGTAATAGCTACATGTATGTACAGTGCTAAGATCTAATAAGTCATTCAGTATGTGAGCCAGTTAATCCAAATAATTGTATTCGTTTCGTGAGCAGTCGTCGCGTATTCAAATTCCCATACAAAGTGGGCGTGGCACATTTAGGAACGTACTGAATGTACGTCCCGAAACATGACTTTGAATAAATCTTATATATCCGGGAGTTTTCTGCTATTCAATAAGTCAAGGTCCTTCTTCTTTATCTACGTGTCAATCATTACGTAGGTTCGATAGACTGATGTTTTATCTAAACTCCGCTATGAGAAAAGAATCTGATCTCATCTGAATGAACTCTTTTCACCATTCACTGACGCCACGAAGACCCATGGGGCGAGAATCACGATACGAGGCACTGAGGAGGTCGGAGTCGTCGTGTAGAACTGACGCCCACGCCTCAAGTCAAAGTCTTTCAGATTCTTTAGTTTGTAGCTGGTGTGGTGCCTGAGAGAAATACAGTTCCGTTAGTGGTGTCCTTGTATAAGTACGGCGACGGACTTAAGATGGGGGTGGGGGTGGGGGGAGGGCGATAAATTGCTTCCAACGAGAGATAGAAATCGGGATGGGGGTCGTGGGTGTACCTATTGTGCCTTTAGCGAAAGGCAGTTTTTTTTTTATAAAAAAAATAAAATAAATCAGTTTGATGTATTTTAATAAATTATAACTTCTTCCAGCTTTGCATGATTTTTAAAAATTTAAATTTAAAACTCAGACAAATTTTTAAAAGATATTTTTACTTAAATAAAATCTAAGATCCCTTTGTTTCTCTGTCGGATAAACGCAACTAACATCAGCAGATGTGGCAGATGCTATCTTGTTGCAGCACGTGACCGAACCAAACCAGCTTGCGTCTTTTAATTGACGATATAATTGTATCATGACCATCATGATGACGCAGCACAAATTGTTATCCTCAATAGACATTATTAATTTTTATTATACAACTTCAATGAAATTTGTAAGTCGATCCATTCGATCTCAGTTTTCAATCTTTTATTTTCTGGTTTCCGTTGACACCTAATAAAAGTTCGTGAATCCTGGGCCCACTGCCCACTTCGGTCAATAGATAAAATTATCCTTATATAAACATCAGTTTACAGTTTTGATATTATCACATACATTTACAACTATCACATACATTTACAACTATCACATACATTTACAAACATCCACACATTTACAACTTTCACATACATTCACAGCTATCACATATATTTCGACTATCACATACATTTACAACTATCACATATATTTACAACTATCACATACATTTACAACTATCACATACATTTAAAACTATCACATACATTCACAACTATCACACACATTTACAACTATCACATACATTTACAACTACCACATATATTTACTACTATCACATATATTTACAACTGTCACATATATTTACAACTATCACATATATTTACAACTATCACATATATTTACAACTATCACATATATTTACAACTGTCACATATATTTACAACTATCACATATATTTACAACTGTCACATATATTTACAACTATCACATATATTTACAACTATCACACACATTTACAACTATCACATACATTTACAACTACCACATATATTTACAACTATCACATATATTTACAACTATCACATATATTTACAACTATCACATATATTTACAACTACCACATATATTTACAACTATCAAATATATTTACAACTATCACATATATTTACAACTATCACATACATTTACAACTGTCACATATATTTACAACTATCACATATATTTACAACTATCACATATATTTACAACTATCACATATATTTACAACTTTCACATATATTTACAACTGTCACATATATTTACAACTATCACATACATTCACACCTATCACATACATTCACAACTATCACATACATTTACAACTATCACATATATTTACAACTGTCACATATATTTACAACTGTCACATATATTTACAACTGTCACATATATTTACAACTATCACATACATTCACAACTAACACATACATTCACAACTAACACATACATTTACAACTATCACATATATTTACAACTATCACATATATTTACAACTATCACATATATTTACAACTATAACATATATTTACAACTATCACATATATTTACACCCATCACATACATTTGCAACTATCACATACATTTACAACTATCACATACATTTACAACCATCACATATATTTACAACTGTCACGTATATTTACAACTGTCACATATATTTACAACTATCACGTACATCTCGTATCCCGTCAACGATATTGTAAACATAACTTTTAAACAACTTGACCCACTTTAACTACTAGCCCAAGTATTCCAAATTTAAGGACCGACAACTTACTTTTAATCCATACAATCTAATGAAAATAACCTTTAATATATTATCGATCACCCGAGCATGATTGCTGGCCCTTGCATAGGTCTGAGCGGCGAATTGAATAACGTTGCGTAGGGGGTCTACAACACTAACAAAAATATGTCTTTTTTTTACACGGAATGGCCATGTTTCACCTACAGGGCAAACTTCACACATGTCGTTCAATATTTATGTTGGATTATTCACTTGTTAGCGTTATTGAAACACTTGATTGAGTTGAAACATGCATGGTGTATAGAATTGTGGGAACCCCATGAGAAAAAATTAAACATTTTATCACAATCTACACTTGTATTACGTTTATTTCAATTAAGTTTGCGGTTAAAATAATGAACTTAGTGTCCAAGGGAAGGTTGTACTTAAGACATTTAGTAGGCGGAGAGGAGTAATGAACCTGGGAAGATTCTATTAGTTAGAGATGTTATGAGAGCGCGAGAAGGAAACGGATAGACATAAAGGATGGTAGGAGTGGGGAGGCTGCTAGAACGAGTGCTATAAACTAAAGATACTGAAGTTTTAAGGAACTGTTATTTAAATTAAAGTATGTTGAAATTGAATTTTCCTGTTATTCCAATTTATAAATTTAATTACACTATGGAAAATTTATTTTAAAAAAAAATTAATACAAGTTTATTTATAGAACATCATATCATTTTTTAATCAGTGATGTTTTTTTAAAACATTCGCTTGATACTTGTGTCAATGGAGTACAATGGTATTGTTGTATAAGTGAAGTATAAAGGTATTGATGTATTAGTGAAGTATAATGGTAATGTATTAGTGAAGTATAATGGTAATGTTGTATTAGTGAAGTATAATGGTAATGTTGTATTACTGAAGTACAATGGTAATAATGTATAAGTGAAGTACAATTGTAAGGTTTCTAGTGAAGTGTAATGGTATTGTTGCATTAGTAAAGTACAATGGTAATGTTGTATTAGTGAAGTCTAATGGTATTTTTGTCTTGATGAATTACAATCGGTATGATGTGGTCGTTATTCTGATGGTAGTGTTGTGGTTGTTCCTGTCATTGCTATAGTATTGACAGTTTGTTAAAAGGAAGTGTTGTCACAGTAGTTGTATACAAAGGTATTTGCTGTGGTTGTGGCTGACTAGGGTATTTATGTGGTTGTGGCTGACTAGGGTATTAATGTGGTTGTGGCTGACTAGGGTATTAATGTGGTTGTGGCTGACTAGGGTATTAATGTGCACCAGGTCAGGGCAGCTGAATAGGGTATTAATGTGCACCAGGTCAGGGCAGCTGACTAGGGTATTAATGTGCACCAGGTCAGGGTAGCTGACTAGGGTATTAATGTGCACCAGGTCAGTGGAGCTGACTAGGGTATTAATGTGCACTAGGTCCGGGGAGCTGACTAGGGTATTAATGTGCACCAGGTCAGGGCAGCTGACTAGGGTATTAATGTGCACCAGGTCAGGGCAGCTGACTAGGGTATTAATAAGCACCAGGTCAGGGCAGCTGACTAGGGTATTAATGTGTTTGTGGCTGACTAGGGTATTAATGTGCACCAGGTCAGGGCAGCTGACTAGGGTATTAATGTGCACCAGGTCAGGGTAGCTGACTAGGGTATTAATGTGCACCAGGTCAGGGCAGCTGACTAGGGTATTAATGTGCACCAGGCACACCGTTTCCTAATTGGTGTCATTTATGTAATTTTGGAGCTATCTTCAAGTATTATATATCAATTTAAAGGTATTTGAATGCTCTTTAATTCTGAATAGTTTTCATTCATAAATTATGTTAAATAGATTTTTAATATTTTTTTTACAACCAAATTTTTTTTTAAAATTTCAAACAAAAACAGAACATTAAAATTTCTCAAAGAAGGAAAAAAATACATGCTCCCAAGTATGGAAATAAAAGTGCTATTTTATTATTATATATTCATTACTACAACTAAGATTCAAATTTGAAGAGAAAAGATTCATAAATAAAAAAGTTACAATTTTTTTT
>MUZC01004571.1:59061-84123 GCA_002072015.1 Radix auricularia | reverse complement strand
TTACGTGCATTACAAAAACATTTGGGGACGCCTGCCCGAGGGAATGAACATAAAGAATTCAGTTCTTTATAGTAAATATTTATAGACTCTTGAGTTTTTATGTACTAAGATTGGTGCACCAGGTCAGGGCAGCTGACTAGGGTATTAATGTGCACAAGGTCAGGGCAGCTGACTAGGGTATTAATGTGCACCAGGTCAGGGCAGCTGACTAGGGTATTAATGTGCACCAGGTCAGGGCACCTGTCTAGGGTATTAATGTGGTTGTGGCTGACTAGGGTATTAATGTGCACCAGGTCAGGGCAGCTGACTAGGGTATTAATGTGCACCAGGTCAGGGCAGCTGACTAGGGTATTAATGTGCACCAGGTCAGGATTAGCTGACTAGGGTATTAATGTGCACCAGGTCAGGGTTAGCTGACTAGGGTATTAATGTGCACCAGATCAGGGCAGCTGTCACCCTCATAATCAAGTTTAATCATCACAGAGAATGAAGAAGAAGACGGCACATATACAAAAACAACCTCAATATTGGTATTTTTGGGACAAGGGTGTAGGTTTAAAGCATTACATAACTAAATTACTTTTGACATTACATAACAATATTACTTCTGACATTAGATAACTAAATTATTTTGACATTATCTTATCTTAGATATACAGACGCTCCTTCTATGCAGAAGATAATTGCGTCCACAGACCATGAGAGATGATCTGTTGGCAAGTGATGCAGCGGTCACAGGCCACGGCTATAGGGGTTCCACGCATTACCCCAGCCGCCTAACTATTGTCTAGTTAGGTACCCATTCGGAGCTGGGTGACTCGGGGACTCCTCAGGCCCCGAGAACAAGTCCTCACTTTCGTGTGGATTCGAACTCGTGACCATCAGTATGACAGTCGAGAGCGCTACCTCTCGGCCACCACGTCTAACTAAATTACTAACTAAATTTAACTAAATTACTTTTGACATTACATAACAATATTACTTTTGACATTACATAACTAAATTACTTTTGACATTACAAAACAATATTACTTTTGACATTACATAGCAATGTTACTTTTGACATTACATAACAATATTACTTTTGACTTTTGACATTAAATAACAATATTACTTTTGACATTACATAACGAAATTACTTCTGACATTACATAACAATGTTACTTTTGACATTACACAACTAAATTACTTCTGACATTACACAACAAGATTACTTCTGACATTACACAACTAAATTACTTCTGACATTACACAACAAGATTACTTCTGACATTACACAACAAGATTACTTCTGACATTACACAACAAGATTACTTCTGACATTACACAACAAGATTACTTCTGGCATTACACAACAAGATTACTTCTGACATTACACAACAAGATTACCTCTGACATTACACAACAAGATTACTTCTGACATTACACAACAAGATTACTTCTGACATTACACAACAAGATTACTTCTGACATTACACAACAAGATTACTTTTGCCTGACTTAAGGGGGGTGAGTAGCTGGAGGACTTATCGCTACTGACGGACACAAAAACACAATTGTCAGCTAGCAGGCCTTTCTGAAACCGTCCTCAGGATTTTTCACATTTCGTTTGCGCGCAAGTGATTTTTGTTCAATGGGGTGGGGGTGGGACAATCCTTTGTCTTTATCAAACCCTTTAGAGAGAGAGAGAGAGAGAGAGAGAGAGAGATGATTTAAAAATATGCCTCCACCTCCCCCACTCTGGTCTTTCTTTAGGAATAAAGTGTCAGAGAACTCAACCACACGTATTTATGGATCCTAGAGCCCCCAAATAGATAGGGGCTATAAACAAAACCTTTAGGTTACATGAACAACAGTTCACTAACGACACGTTGACTTATGGAGCCTCAGAGCCTTGTCATAAAGTCTGCAAGGAACTAACACAGTTTTTAAGTCGCATGTAACTGAAAACATCATGAAAGACTTGTGAAAGTTGGTCTTTACTTCTAAGGGAGCTAACTGTCGATATGATTACCTCCTCTAGTAAAGGATGTGAAAGCTGGTCTTTACTAGCTAACTGTCGATATGATTACCTCCTCTAGTAAAGGATGTGAAAGCTGGTCTTTACTTCTAAGGGAGCTAACTGTCGATATGATTAACTCCTCTAGTAAAGGATGTGAAAGCTGGTCTTTACTTCTAAGGGAGCTAACTGTCGATATGATTACCTCCTCTAGTAAAGGATGTGAAAGCTGGTCTTTACTTCTACCTCGTGTGGTAAATGATAGCACAACATAGGACAGTGAAACACGTTCAGTGTCAACAATAGATCTTTAACTTGATGCTATAGCCATTTGTGGTTCTATTGGACCACACTGACACATCTATAGTCTATTGTTACTCTATTAGGTCACACTAACAGATCAATAGTCTGTTGCTAGTCTATTATACTACACTAACAGATCAATAGTCTATTGTTACTGTATCTGACCACACTAACACAAAAATAGCCTTTCGTTTTGTGAGTACAATTTTTATATGACAGATTTTAAACACATTTCCAAGTCATAAAAAACGACGGCAGTAGATAACATGATTATAAAAACATTATGTTAATGACTGTCATTAAGACACGACAGAGAAAGACTAGGTACGCCAAAACAAAGGAAGAGTTACTCCTGTGGCAGGCAGTGTGTGTTAGAGGTACAGACAGGAAGCGGAAGTCGTCTAGTTACAGGAAGATCGTGGTCTGGCACCAAACAAGACACGTAACTCGTGACGTTTGTTATCATTGTCATTCATGAGCAAATCGAATGGTCTCCCTTACAATGCTCCCTCTAGTTACGTTGGTCCGTGTGAAAATTTGTTTTAAAAATTCGTTGGCAAAGTTTTACATCACACACACACATATTTTATACTAGCAGACCCGGTCGTGCGTTGCAACGATCTCAGTAAAAATGACTATTTAAGAATCCAATGAGTGATATGTTTTGTTTGCATTTTTTTTTAATATGCCAGAAACCTACACAGAAGTGTGCAAAAAAGTCAAAGTTTCATAGGAAATGGATAAATAAATTAATAATTTCAAAGCTTAAAAAAATATTTAAAAAACGACATTAAAAGGCCTGCTCAAGCAATGTTTCTCAATATTGTGTAAAATTGATTGGGGAATTAAATTATTTACGTGCATTACAAAAACATTTGGGGACGCCTGCCCGAGGGAATGAACATAAAGAATTCAGTTCTTTATAGTAAATATTTATAGACTCTTGAGTTTTTATGTACTAAGATTGGAAAGATCCGTTATTTTCTCAGTAACTTAAGCTAGCACTAATTTTTATAAAGGTAATAAAAGGGAAAACTGACATTTAAGGGCCCATGTGCCCAATCAGTGCAAGGTATCAATTTCAAATAGCTGTTCATTTTAGTTCAGATACATCATGGATATATTTGTCTAGATCGTTAGGCATTAAATGGGGAAAACACCTTAAGCATATACCAAAATCAGACATTTGGGGCTCCGGGCCAGAAGGAATTGACATTAGAAAGTTCAGAGCCCTATAAAATTTTAAATTTTAATGTGGGCTCCTGTCAGGGAAACATTATAGAGTAATGGGGTTTTCTTTGACATATCAATGTTGATACTTGTTTTTGGTGAGGTGCGCACTGTATGAAAGATTATGACGTCATAGAGTGAAAGTGACGAAGCGTGAAGGCAGTTATTGCGAGTGAGAGATCGGCTGTGGTTGTGTATTGAATAACCTTGGACTTGAATTTATTAAATTCATAAACGTTTCAAAGGTGTTGGTTTTTATCTTGAGTTGACCTATGCGTGTAGTCTTAACAAATACCCAGACAACGACGTCACAGCTACTAAGATTTTGTTTACAAATTTTGGTTAAGATCAATTCTTTTACACAAAACTTAACTCATAAACTTATTTAAGCAAAAAAAAAAAGGACATGATGGGGCCCATTCAGTGTAAGATATAAAGTTGAAACCACCTGTTGATTTCAATTTGCATGATAATATATATATTTTTCATTATTTGTCAAGATCATTAAAAATTGGATGGGCAAAATATCTTAAACGTTTATCGAAAAGTTTGGTTAAGATCCAAAAATTTACCAATTAGCTAGCGCTCAAAATATTTTTATATAGCTCAAATAAGCAAAATATGACATTATGGGCCCTCGGCGCCCTATGTGTGTTTCATTGACAAAAAAAGTTACCTGTTATCTTCCCGAGAGTGTTTAGTCAGCTACAAAGGACATGCACACACACACACATTTATATATAAATATCTATATATATAGGGGAAAGCACATTTAGCGGCCCTCTGCCACATTCGGTGCAAGATGTCAATTTCAAAAATATTTTCATTTTAACTAAGTTTCATCATGGATATATTTCTCGAGATCCTTAAAAAGTGAATTAAAAATATCTTAAACATCTACGAAAAAGACATTTGGGGCCCCTTGCCCCGAAAAAAAATTGACATTAGAAGTTTATTGTCTTTAAGTAATTTTATATGGGCTACCAAGTTTTTTATACAAACTTTGGTTAAGATCCATTCATTTACTCAGTAGCTGACGCATAAACTAATTTTTTATATAGCTCATCTATGCAAAAAAAAAACAAAACACAACGTTACTGGCCCCAGGGCCCATTCAGGGCAAGATATAAAGTTCAAAACATCTGTTTATTTGAATATGGATAATAATGGATACCTTTATCATTATTTTTCAAGACCTTTAATAATTAAATTGGGGAATAAAATCTTAAACGTTTACGAAAACAGGTATTTTGAGCCCCAAGCCCCGAAGGAGCTGCCATTAGGAGTTTAGTGCCCTGTGGTATTTTATTATTGGCTATCAAATATTTATATACAAAGTTTTGTTAAGATCCATCAGTCTAGAAAGTAGATAGCACTTAAAATAATTTGTATATTGTCTACCTCATACGAGCAAAAAATGACACAATAGGCCCCCGACGCCCATGTGTCTTTATTTGATACAAAAAAAGTTGCCAGTTAACATCCCAGGAGCGTTCTTAAAATTCTAAAAAAAATTGTATGGCGATCGAATGAATGGTTTAGTCAGCTATAAGGGACAAGCACACACACAGACATTCTTTCATTTATATATATATTATATCCTAGTCAAAATTTGCTGCGCTGCGTCGGACAGATATCTCTGCAGCCACGCAGCATAGAGGCAACATTTCACCCTTTACTTCATTTATCCGTGCCCTATGTTAGAAGACACAGAAAACATATATCACAAAACATACCACATACAAAAGACCACATATCACAAAACATACCCCATACAAAAGACCACACATCACAAAACATACCCCATACAAAAGACCACATATCACAAAACATAACCCATACAAAAGACCACATATCACAAAACATACCCCATACAAAAGACCACATATCACAAAACATACCCCATACAAAAGACCACATATCACAAAACATACCCCATACAAAAGACGACATATCACAAAACATACCCCATACAAAAGACCACATATCACAAAACATACCCCATACAAAAGATAACGCATTACAATACATACCACATACAAAAAATCACACATAAAAACATACCACATACAAATGATCATACATCACAACCATTTCCCTTTTAACATACATATAAAACAGATAATACATCATACATCCTACCAATAAAACATACCATGCAACAGACGTCACATCTATAAAACAAATCATGCAAGATATATATCTATAACACACCATACAGGGTATAAAATACCTCTAAAACAGATCCTGTAGCGTACAACATACCTATAAGTCCGCTGGAGAGGTAGAAAAGTTCATCTAATGTCAAGCCCTTAGTAGACTGACTCACTTGAAACCTCCATTAGATGATATAGATTTTCTCTAGACGTTGCCTGGTCAAGAGATTTTCTGGCCTGACAAAGTCGTACTTAGCCAGGTAATGGACTTCTCCTATATACACGAACAAACATGGAGAACAAATACGATCCTAACAGGCAGACGTGGTTTGAAAGGGTTCCAGCGTGATTTTAAAAAAAGTTTCTTAGAAGTCAGACCTGTTTGACATCGGAAATAATTTCTATGCTTAAACAAATATTAAAGATATTTTCTTACATACTATCTCACATGCATTTACCGTCTTCAAATATTTTCTTACATACTACTTTAGCTGTATTGTTCAAATATTTTCTAACATACTACTTTAGCTGTATTGTTCAAATATTTTCTTACATACTACTTTAGCTGTATTGTTCAAATATTTTCTAACATACTACTTCAGCTGTATTGTTCAAATATTTTCTAACATAGTATTTCAGCTGTATTGTTCAAATATTTTCTTACATACTATCTCCCATGTATTTACTGTCTTCAAATATTTTCTATTATCCCTTTGTCGTTCAAGATTTTCCGTCTGTCGATTTTAGATGAGCCTATTTCAAGGGGGGGGGGGAATAAATCTTCATTTGTCCTTATCAAAGATTGATTAGAGATCATTTAAAATGCACACACCCTCGTCTTGTCCTCATAGAAAGACATTTATTGCATTTGATGCCAAGCACTTAAGTGTCGTCTCGTTCAGTAGCCCCAACATCTCTTTCAGTAGCGAAGACTCCATTAGCAGAACCTGAGTAGCACATAAGCCTCGTTCAGTAGCACTAACGTCTCGTTCAGTAGCACTTACGTATCGTTCAGTAGCACATAAGTCTCGTTCAGTAGCACATAAGTCTCGTTCAGTAGCACATAAGTCTCGTTCAGTAGCACATAAGCCTCGTTCAGTATCACTAACGTCTCGTTCAGTATCACTTACGTATCGTTCAGTAGCACATAAGTCTCGTTCAGTACCACTTACGTCTCGTTCAGTAGCACTTACGTCTCGTTCAGTAGCACATAAGCCTCGTTCAGTAGCACATAAGTCTCGTTCGGTAGCACTTATGTCTCATTCATTGGCACTTACGTTTCGTTCAGTAGCACTTACCCCTCGTTCATAAATTCTACTCACAATTCAAAGAAATACAATATTTGACCTAATTGTAATCACGAGTTTAAAATTAATCTGGATTATGAAATAATCCTCTCCAAAGTTTTTTTTTTTAAAATCATTGAAGAAAAAAAACATGTCTCTTCCTGGCCCAGATTGAAAACACGCCGGTGATATGAAATATTTTGGTATTTCCATAATTTCGTCAAACAGATTCTACCTCCTATGTTACAGACAATCCTTCTATACAAAATATTACTGCGTCCATTGAAAATCCATTGTTTGTGTCTAGCTTTGAATTTCTTTTTACAGTTTTGAATGTTGATAGTGTCATGTTTTTTTCCTGAAACGTTCTAGCAATCAATTCTACGCTCTTGTGACACGTAATCCTTTTTAAAAAAACAACGTTGAATAAAAAATTAATTTTACCGTATTCTTATTTTTTTTAAAAACCAACAAAAAATGTGTTATTGATATTATAGATTTATGTTTACCTCAGAAATAAAGAGCAGCTCCATCTACTTCAGCGCCCCGGGTGGATGTTAGGAACTAGAGCTCCACTTTGTTTATCTCCTCTTAGCCCGTCTACAACAAAATGAGCACTGTAGTGCTAGAGGCGAGCTGCAGTGATACAAAAGAATTGCCACAATGGAATTAATCGTGGATTTATCTTCTAGCCCCCATGAGATACGTCGTATGTAAATGTCCCAGGGGCGGAGCTAGAACTATCACAGATTCATAGCTGTGACAAGGGACGTCACTCCACGAAGGGGAGGCTACCAAACAAGGTAACAGTGATCGCAATTGTCAACAGTTTGCTCGATATGTCTGTTAACATATTTCCCTGTTCTTTTTTTTTTTACACGGCAATTTCTTTATCAGTGGGATCCGCCCCTGCCAACGCTAAGCCGCATTCTCCCAACCAGTGGGAAATCAATGGACTCGTATTGTTGTGTCCAAAGGTCATAAGTGTCCCATTGTGTCTTGTGTCGGCTTGTGTTTCCTCCCAGGGTCACTGAGTTCCACGTAAGTTGAAGATTTACGGGACATTAAATTAACAGGCGAATAATTTATGCTTCTGTTTTACAGTATTGATTCCACCATTTTCATTGGAAAGGAAAAGTTAGCCCCCCCCCCCCACCAACGCCCTTACGTGCATTTCAGCGCCCTCAGGAGTTATGGCTTCAGTATGTGGAATAATCGTTAGTTTAACTTCAGAATTTGATTGGGGCGCCGTGGAGAGGACGCAATGACCTGAACAAATGTGAGATATGTTAGCTAAAAGAAGTACGTTATTTTTTTCATTGTTGAAACAGTTTTTAGTCTTCATTTTAACTTTAAAATAATAGTATAGAATGCAAGGAAAAGAAATCACAAAATGACTACCTGCAAATGTGTACAGACTGCGAGTTAACGCATTGAGTAATGTGTACGACAAAAGTTTAATTTTTAAGACATTAAAAAAGTTGGGGAATGGAGAACAAATGATGAGTCCAATCAACATATTGTGTTGAGAGGATTGAATGTCTTTTAATAAAATGTTTGGGACGATTGAATGCATATTTCCTCCAATTATTTTAAAGTTTTATCCCCATCAACTTTTGCCTCGTCAAGTGAATCTCAAAAACCGGCAAGTCCTCAGGGGAGGGAGGTCCTCTAGCCCAGGAGGTATACAAACACCCTCATTTTTTAGCGTTCACGAGAGATACGAGACTTAATGATGTACTTGTAAGAAGTCACCTTCCTACTATGGCAGCACACACTAGAACAAAAGGTTTCAACCGTAACCATTGCCATACTTGTTCATTTGTAATTAAACAAAAATAGACAGCACTTATTTCATTCTCGATAAATTAAAAATTAAAATAAAAGATGGTTTCCCTTGAAAAAGTTGCTGTGTGATTTTATGCAATTCTTTGCAAGAGATGTAATAGAATGTACGTGGGTGAAACAGGTTGTCGCCCAAGTGATCGGTTTAGAGAACACCTGTATAATATAATTAATCATGGCCTTTGTCCTGTCTCTAAGCATTTCAACATTGCTGTTCATGGCGGGATTTCAGATGTTGCAGTTACTGACATTCTAAATGCTAGAAATACCCATGATAGGAAAATGGATTTAATAAGAGGTGTGAACATAAACTCCGTAGAGCTTGAAACAAATTCACGATTTTACGTAGCCGTAAAATCGTTTCTCCAGTTGTGGTTTTTAATGCAACTTTTGATACTTACTCTTCTATATATCCTGTATTGTCTGTTAAATAATTGTGTCCGTACTTTTTCTTTCGTTTCACTTTTTCTAAAATCTTTACTTACCGGTAATTATAATAATTTTTCCATAGTATATCACTACACATCAGTCTAAATGTGTTCTTGTATATTAGTCTATTAATAGCTTTAATTTATAGTTTTTATCACCCTTCTCGTTCGCGTATTTTGTGTATTAGTTTATTAATAAAGCTTTAATTTCTTGTTTTCATCGCACAACCCGTTCCCGTATCTTGTGTATTATTTCGTCCAGTTTAGCTACAAGAACATTTTCAATGCCTCCTCCGTTATTTTGTGGCGTATTAATTTTTGGCGCAGTTTTATTTTTAAACAATTTTTTTTTAAATTTCCCTTTTTTCCCGAAAAAATTTTCTCTTTGAGCAATATTTTTATGTGAATGTTTTTAACATAAATTCTCCAACAACTCTATACAGGGGATACTTTGTCAGTTTTATACGCATGTCTGGGGAGAGATATTTAAAGGAGGATTTACGTTTAACTTTGAAGTATATCCCGCTAATCCCTCCCCGATAGCACGGCACTGTCGATAAATCACGTGATGTATTGAACTAAGGTGATAAGACGATCAGGTGCTCGTGAACAGGTGACAAGAGAAAGCGATCTGGGCCAATGAGTGTATGGACAGAGAGATCTAGCCGAGAGTACGCCGAGGGCTTCTTATCTTAAGACACCGAGTTCATCAGTACACGAGGTGTCGCTGGTGTCGTCAAGTCTTTGTTGACTCTGTCATTTTATCAGATGACTGACGCGAGTCAGGTGCCAAGTGACGTCACTGAGTGAAATGTTCACTATAGACTGAGATCTGTGGAACAGGCTGAGATGATGTGTCACATTTATAGTCACATAAGTGACACTCATACAGGTACATTGCCACAAAGTTAGTTTTGTAGATGTTACGTTTCGGTAAATTTATTGTTCAAATTAAAGATTAAACATCAGCTTTAAAAATAAAGTTTTTTTAGCAAGTTAAAAATGTTTTTAAAAACTCCTCTAAATAATCGGATATTTTATCGACTGCCATTCATTTACGTAACAGCTGAGCGATCACGTCTGCTGGAAACAAGTGAGATGAAAGTTTTATATTATAGATGTCTGTATTCAACAGGTGTTGGAATTATCATGATTAAAAAAAAAGTCGAACACACATACTTTAGACAACGGGTGGTTGTAGCAGTCATAGTGTACCTCACCTGTCACCTCACATCATGTCAGGTATCACTGTCATAGTGTACCTCACCTGTCAACTCACATAATGTCAGGTATCACTGTCATAGTGTACCTCACATGTCACCTCACATAATGTCAGGTATCACTGTCATAGTGTACCTCACCTGTCACCTCACATAATGTCAGGTATCACTGTCATAGTGTACCTCACCTGTCACCTCACATCATGTCAGGTATCACTGTCATAGTGTACCTCACCTGTCAACTCACACACATTTTCACTAGGTGTCATTGTCATAGTGTACCTCACCTGTCACCTTTCACACACTTTCACCTCACATCATGTCAGGTGTCACTGTCATAGTGTACCTCACCTGTCACCTTTCACACACATTTCACCTCACATCATGTCAGGTGTCACTGTCATACTGTACGTCATCTGTCACCTCACACACATTTTCACCTCACATCATGTCAGGTGTTACTGTCATAGTGTACCTCACCTGTTACCTTGCATTCACCTGACATCATGTCAGGTATTACTGTCATAGTGTACCTCACCTGTCAACTTGCGTTTACTTGTCATCATGTCAGGTATTACTGTCATAGTGTACCTCACCTGTTACCTTGCGTTCACCTGACATCATGTCAGGTGTCACTGTCATAGTGTATCTCACCTGTCACCCAACATACACTTTCACCTCACATAACCTTTATTTAAAACGTTGTAAACTTTGGCAATCAACGCTAAAGAAGGCTCAACTAAAAAATCGATGAATCTTTTCTTGCGTGCTGTGCACACCTAAAAATGACCATAACTTAATCCGACCCATGGCGTAGCATACGCCGCAGAATTGCACAAAGATAGTGCCAAAAGGGTGCGTGCGGACACACACAAATTTCAAGCAGTGCGCATTATGGTAGTTGTTTTGAAGTGCATAGTGCGCATAGTGTGGCGCAGTGACGGTGCGCACACTACTACCTATTTATAGATTGAGTCGTCTTGTTTGCTTCGGTTTCTGGCGAATTATATCTAGATCTATAGATAGAATCTTTCTTTTTACAATTGATCACGCAGTTTGGCCGATGAAAGGACGTGGGATAAAATGTCCCTACCGCCAAATTCTCATGTTTAAAGTTATTGTAGAGTACGCTGATAAGTCTGTCAGACTGGGATTGCGGGAAGCGACAACAAAATAGAATTTCTTCTTTTCCCGAAACATTGAAGAGATAAGTACGCAACGTACATATTTGAAGTTACAAAGATAAAATGAAAGATAGACAGGAAACAAAACCAAAAAAAAAACATTCTCAAAGACAATTTAAACAAATTTTTATATATAATTCACCAGGACACGCACAATACGTGTGCAAATAAGCACGAGGAATGGCCCTTACTAGGGTCGACCAATCGCAGTTTATGGTTGGCAAGCGATGGTGGTGCAGGGTGAGGGTAGGGAGCAGGTAGCAACAAGTGCAGTGCACATGTCTCAAGACAAAAAATAAGTCGTCGTCGACCCCCCACTCCCAATGTTCTCTCGGATTGTTTTCATTTCATCGTGCTGCTGTTTGTGTCCGTTATCCCCCACCCCAACTTTCTTTGCACTATCTATGAGCAAGTCTGCGGCGTATGCTAAGCTGCAGTTCGTATTTAATTTTAATTTTAAAAAATAATTCTCTTACAAAACTTGACATGAAAATGAATTCAGCAAGGAACATTGGAACGATTAATTTTAAAACGATTTTTTTTTTGTTTCTTCTGCTTTTAATTTTTTTAAATAAAAAATGATTTTAATATACCAATAACCTACATTTGTTTAGACTGTGTCCACTACTGGTCATTTGGTCAAGTCATATGACCTAACAGAGGTTTGTGTTAAATTTCCTGAAAAAAATGCAAGTCGTTCCGAAAACAGCTTAGAAAAAAAGAAATTTAACTCTATAAAATTGTCGTCTAATACTTTTAAAGATTATCTCCCTTTACATTTGAAACTGTGCATTGTTAATTTGACAAATCCAAGTAAGACTGATATAAATTAACACCTGGATAAATTTCTCAATGACAGCGGTACAAAAATATACCCTCGGTCTAAATTGTATTTAATCCATTCTAGTAGAACCCACACAACGACTAGTTGAAATCCTAACATACTTGATCTAGCAACGTTATAGCGGAAGGGACGCGTAGTACAAGCGACTTGGCCACTGAGATGACGAGGTTATTACAAGTCTGGAGACAATTAAATCAACCCTGATCATAGGGCATTAAATTACAACAGAATTTATTCACAATTTTTTTCTGAACTTACGTTCCAATTATTATAATTATAATTATTTTTATTTTATGTGATCGGTTGCTGAACTCTTATTTATTTAATGGAATGTGAAAGATTGAATTTCTCGATTAATGGTTAAAATTTGTAATCGATTACATCACTTTTGAAGATTAATCGACCCATCACTTACAAATTATTTGAAGTCAAAAAGTAAAAAGAAATTTTTAAAAAAAATAGTGGCCACTAAATAATTAATTTCCTTACAATTACACAAACATTTTGGTTTTAAATTATTGACTGACGGAAATGTTCTAAATGTTGATAAAGTTTTCCCTACCATGGTTCTAACACTTCGCCTACTTATCAAACTAGATGAAAAGCGTATTAAGCTAATGATAGTAATTAGTAATGGAGTCTGACTCAGAGACAGAAAATGACAAACACAAACAAATTTTCATTCTTCCCGTCCAGAATTCTGGCTTGAAATAGGTTGTCTGAAGAAATCAGGAAAGCCAACACTTTATTAACATTTAAAATTGTAATAAGAATGCAGGACTAAATACAAACAAAAATAAGCTTAAGACGCATTATTCTTCTGTATAGAAGGAGCGCATGTAACAGATAATATAGACGACAGCTCTTCTGATGAATTACTGCGTTACAAAATGGAGATGAAAGTTCCTGAATCCATTAACCCTCTACAATGGTGGAAACTTAATGAACACCGATATCCGATAATATCATTCCTTTCCAAGATCGTTTTGTGCATACCAGTAACCTCAGATCCATGTGGATGATTGTTCAGCTCAGCTGGTTATATTGTCAGTTAGACCCGATCATCACTTGAACCTAATAATGTCAACACACTAGTTGTTTTTTTTGTTGTTTTTTTTTGTGTAGTTTGTTAAAAGATGACATATAAAGGACACATTCCTATGTTATTTAGATTTTCAACAAGAACTTTTAATAACTGTTACTTATGACATCATAAATTTTAATTTTTTGGCTTTAATCGAAATTAACAATTAATTAATCGCGGAAATACTTAACAAAATATGTGGTTTTTATGGCTCTCTCAGACAGCAAGTTTCCCCTCCACAAGAGAACTATCAAAAAATTGTCGAACAACATTATAATAACACATGAAAAAATTAAGCTATAAAAAAAAGGTTTCTCATTCCTTTAATATATTATTTCACTCCCCATGTATTATTTTAAATTGATCTATTCTTGACCAATTGCAGGTTAACCCCCCCTCACCACCATAGCACTTGTCCACTTTCCAATTCCCGTCACAGCACCCAGGTCCTGGCAGACCATCATTTCCTGTGATATCATCGACTTGTTTGACTGCCACCTTCCCAGTCGACTTTCCCCCGTGGGGACCTATCACAAAGTTCGTCTTCATTTCCCATTGATCCCAGGGTACGGGTGGTGGGATTTGGGGGCGGGTATGAGCGTGGAAGGGGACATGACATGGTACCCTGAAAACTTGAAAGTATTTGCTGAAAACGGTAAAACGGGGATGAATGGAGGGGGGAATTGCCTCAAAATTTGTTGATAGGTCATGTAAGGTCACCAGAAACGAACCGGCTTCAATGAACTTCATCAACGATTTCACTGAAATCAAAAGTGTTTGGAAAGGTCAAAGAAAGGGAGAAAAAACAAACAAACAAACAAAGAGGCAAGTAAAAATAGCTTTCTTGGGTATCTCCGATGTGTAATGCTCTCCATACAATTTCCATCAGTGATACTTTTCTCCAATACGATTGATGGCATTCGTAACCATGACAACCAAAACAGTGCTGTGGGTGGTGCGACCATTAGGTTTCTATGAATGAAACTCTGTGCTCCCATCCATTACTGATAGACAAATAACAAACTGGGCGTTCTCTATGGTTGGGCGTCCTTAATAACAATACAAAATATGTAAAGTCGCCAAGGTTGTGGTTGTAATGACGAGAGACTTGAGGTTTGAGTGGAGACACAACAAGCTCGACATACATCAAGTGAGCAAGGGTTCTAAAAGGTGATGTTTTAAGTTTTAGGACATAGTTATTTGTGTGCCGCAAGACTTCGAGAAGGTGGGGGTATGGGGTGGTAGGGGTGTGTGTGTTTAGGGAAGGGGGGATATATTTATTTGTTGAATGAAAACTAAAATTCAACCACACTTCGGTGAATATGCTCACCTCTCCCCACCCCCCATTTCCCAGAAAAATATGTATATATATATTAGGGCTGTTACCTATTAATTTAAATTTAATCGTTAACTTTTGAAAAATTTCCGAATAATTAATCGATAATTTTGATTAAAGCTGAAAATAAGATGTATGACGTCATTTTCTGACAAATTCATAAAATGCCCATATCTTAAGAATTTAATTTTAATATATATATATATATATATATTTAGGACATGGGTGTCCAAACTCTTTGCATGGCGGGCCATATTCCTTATGCAAAGATATTCGCGGGCCGGGTTAAGATAATATTATAAAAATGACATAATATGATGAGTTTTTATTGTAAAATTTTAATGTGAATGGTGAAACTGAGATCTTGAATGCAGTAAGTGGTGAGGTCAGGCTCGATGCCATGGTTTTGATAGGTATGATATCACGTAGTTGAGAGTTACTTATTCTCGTCCTCACACAGATCTTGTTAAAATTCATAACTGAAAATGTCTGCTTACACAAGTATGTCGAGCCAAACACGCTAAGCATTTTTTAAAAAAACAAATGTTCGAATTCCTTTTAATCTCTCTTTAACCATGAAGCTCACTGTAAAAGTCAAAAAAAAAAAGAAATTGTCTGTTGCGACATTCAGCATCAGTTTGCAGCTCAATGAATTCCAGCTGCAGATTGCCTGCAGTATTATCAAAATCTACAGATAAATATGAAGATTTTAAAAAACAACAACCATGTTTATCTTTTCAATAGTTGTTAAGTCATGAAAGCGTCTTTGAAATTCACCAGCCAGTGATGTGATATCTGCAACATACCTATGCATTTGCTAATTGAAGCTTCTTTCTGGTAAACTTGTCATGATTTCCTGCAGTGAGGGGAAATGTGTGGTATTAGGCTGCATTTGAAAATGTTGCCATTGAAAAAGTTGCAGCTTGTTCCCAAAGTCCTTGATATGTGAATAAAATTGGCTTACCACTGCATTGTGCCCTTGGAGAATTGTGTTAAGAAGGTTTATATGTCTTTTCACATCAACCGAAAATGCAAAATATGCAAGACAAGCAGTATCAGAAAGTTCTGGAATTGGTTTTTCCTTATCTTCCATGTTCTGCACATGCCCTATTTCTTTTTTAATGTGTAGACGCGCTGAAGTGCTGTCCCCCGACTAAACCATCTTATATCATTGTGATACACAACATCTTTGTATTCTCTCTGGATGTCAAGAAGACACTGCTAAAAATGGCTGTGAAACTGGGTTTTACAGCGAATAGAATTCATATCCCTTATCACTGGCTTAAGGACACGATCACATGAAAGGTGTTTAGCACAAATAACTTCTTTATGAATGATACAGTGAAGTTTAAAAACTTTGCCAGCCTGACTAAGCTGACTTTGTTACAGACAAGTTTTGCTAGTCAACTGTGCTCACGAGTCATGGTGATAGCTATCATTAATAAATTAAGATATTGTTTACTTGGTAATTTTACGTCATAGACAGCAGAACAAACAGAACCAAATACATGTGTTCCCCTTGTCGGTCTTTAAGACTGAAGTCTAGTAATTGGTAAACAATACAATGTTATCAACTTTTGCCATCCTTTGACATACTCAAAACGGTTAAAACTTGTTGACTTTTCTTATATTTAATGTTGCTTAAAATAATACGTTAGTTAATTATTTCAGATGAGGCCGCGGGCCAGTAAAAATTCCTTCGCGGGCCGGTTTTGGCCCACGGGCCGGACTTTGGACATCCCTGATTTAGGATATATGATATATTTAAATATAAGTAGTTCAATTTAATGTCAATGAATTTTAATTTTTTGATTGTTAATTAAGTAAAAACAATGTTGTTTTTTTAAATATCACTTTCCAAATAAACACTGCTAATTTTAAAGTTTAAACTTTAAAAATCTGGTGTTTTTTTTTTATAAATGGAGAAGTTTATACCTAAAGAAAAAAATATCGTTAATTATTAATAATTAATTATTTATTAATAAATCGGAAAAATTAATTAAAACACTCTCTATAATATTAATCGCTATTTTATTGATCAAAATAATTTTAATGGATACAATTTTTTACCGATTTCTAGTTATGTCTCGTAACACGTGTTTAATATAATGCGCACCGATCGTGAATATATTCGTAAAAAGTATTGTCAATATAATGCGCACCTTATTGCACGACAGGAAAGGTTGTTGAACATATTACGCACCACGACACTCCATCTCAAAAATTAACATGACACATAGAGATAAATAAAATAATCTAAAAATTCAATCATTTAATCTCGGTACATTGGATCGTTCTACAATTTTGATACATCATTTTTATCATAGCCATGAGTCTGCCTGAAAAAATTTCAGCGCGCTAGCTTACGAGGAAGTGAGTTGAAAATCGATCCAAAGATTTTTCGGCAAGCAATCAAGGGCTCAACCAGACACCACGAGTTAATATAAAGGAATTTAAAAGATACTATTTTAAAATATAGTTTACCAAATAACTTCGTAGTTGGGGGCTAGTAGTCGGCCCCCAACCCCAAACTGCTGTTTGACAGTCAATGTGGTCCATCGGTAGAAAAGTTTGGAGACCCTTGCACTAGAGCAGTGATGGCGAACCAGTGGCATGCAGAGCCTCACCAGCCGACAAGCGACTAAAATATAAAGATCTATTCCTTAACGAAACAACCCATCCAAACCAACATTTCCTGATTTCACGGAAGCATTGGCTTGTTACAATAAATAAGTGTGGTTGGCACGCGGACCCAAGAAGGTTCAACTTCACTGCATTAGAGGATAGAAGAAGACAGATTCCAAATTTTTGTATGTCAATCTGAAATTTTTTTAAATGGCGCAAGGCGATATTCCAATCACCTTGGGTTTAAATAAAGGAAGAAAAAAAAAAGGGGGGGGGTGTAGTTTGAGACAGTGCCAGTGAAAACAAAAAAACAAACAATGGAAGTGGTACTTCTGGTGACGAAGATCAATTTCAAGTATTTGGGATATTGACCAGATAGTTGGAGGACCAAGCTATTGACTCAACTTGTACATTTAAAGAAAACTTTTTTTAAAAAAAACAACAAACAAATAAAACAAACAAAAAACAACAACAACAAAAAACAAACAAAAAAAACCCACAGGAAATATGTTCTTCAAAATAGTTTGTCTGATCTAACAGATTGGAGAAAATAATCTCAGTATGTCAGTATTTCAGTATTTCAGTATGTCAGTATTTCAGTATGTCAGTATGTCAGTATTTCATTATGTCAGTATGTCAGTAAGTCAGTATTTCATTATGTCAGTATGTCCGTATGTCATTATGTCCGTATGTCAGTATTTCAGTAAGTCAGTATGTCAGCATTTCAGTATGTCAGTATTTCATTATGTCAGTATGTCCGTATGTCAGTATTTCAGTTGTCAGTATTTCAGTATGTCAAAATTTCAGTTGTCAGTATGTTAGTATTTCAGTATGGACTAGCTATACAAATATTTAAACATGTCCTATCTATTCATATAGTTATTAAAATATTTCTCTCTCTCTCTCTCTACACGCACGCACGCACACACACACAAACACACACACACACACACACACACACACACACACACACACACACACACACACACATACACACACACACGTATAATAGAAACATACTTATCTATACGTATTTTAAGTACACATAATATGACTGCTTGGTACGTATTGTAAGTACACATATGACTGCTTGGTATGTATTGTAAGTACACATATGACTGCTTGGTATGTATTGTAAGTACACATATGACTGCTTGGTACATATTGTAAGTACCCATATGACTGCTTGGTATGTATTGTAAGTACACATATGACTGCTTGGTATGTATTGTAAGTACACATATGACTGCTTGGTACGTATTGTAAGTACACATATGACTGCTTTGTACATATTGTAAGTACACATATGACTGCTTGGTATGTATTGTAAGTACACATATGACTGCTTGGTACGTATTGTAAGTACACATATGACTGCTTGGTACGTATTGTAAGTACACATATGACTGCTTGGTACGGCTTAATTTTTAACATCCAAACCCAAGTATCCCATCTCCAAATCTCTTCTGTAATCTGTACACAGTTCACGACATACAGATAGACCACAAACCAAAGTGCATGTTTTCAAACAAACAAACAATTGATAAGATCTATAGTGACAGACTGTCATTAAAAATAAAGTAACACGATATGCCTTTCAGAATCCTAAACAAATGAAAGAAATGCGGACATAAAACCTCGAAGCAGACGGTAAACAAGGATAAACGTTTCCTACTTGGACTTTTATCTCTCACAGTTTGATTGGCTCAATTGTTGCTTCTTTGTGTCCATAAACGAGTCACTTCATCCACACATTCCCGAATTTTTGCCCTCGGATCACTCTCGGCTACCGGGCACCAGCTAATAGACTCGAAATACTTTTATTCCAGACAAGACGGATTTGTCTGGTCTGTTTAGCTTTTCATCTTTGATGTAAATTCTTTAAATATCTTTTTTTTTCAAACGCAATTAGATCTACATGAATGCTGTTGTGTCATTTTTTTAAAAAATATTTGTTGACACAAAACAACAACAACAACAAAAGTTGTCCTATAACATAACTATGATGTACACATAGATCTACACGCGTATATGTTCTCCAAATATGCGTTTCTTTGTTATGTGTATTCTAAACAGAGATGTTTGTAGATAATAAAGTTCATAACACACTGACTACTTTATATATAACAGACATAAATAAATTCTTTATACCTTTAAATTTAAAAAAAACAAAAAAACTCTGCCATTAAAGTGGCGTAGCTAGGGGAGAAGGTTGTCCAAACTTAAAAATCCCCCCGGGCCCCCACTTTAGTAGGGCCCACGAATAAGTGTCTGAAAAGAAGTTTGTACATTAAATATTATATATTACACCGTCAGTCAAAATAGTGGGGCCCCCAAAAAGGCCCTTATCTCCCAAAGAGGCCAAGCCCTCGCCCCCCCCCCCAAATTCCTAGCTACGTCACTGTGCCGATATCTCCTAAGCTTAACCTGATCTAATATATAAATGTCCTGTAATAAATATATAGTAACATAAACATCTAGTACCATAAACATATGCTGACATAAACATCTAGTACCATAAACATCTGCTGACATAAACATCTAGTACCATAAACATCAGCTAACATAAACATTTAGTACCATAAACATCTGCTGACATAAACATTTAGTACCATAAACATCTGCTGACATAAACATTTAGTACCATAAACATCTGCTGACATAAACATCTAGTACCATAAACATCTGCTGACATAAACATCTAGTACCATAAACATCTGCTAACTTAAACATTTAGTACCATAAACATCTGCTAACATTGCACCTTAATCTAAATTGCCCACCCCTACCCCCCCCCACCATTGCCTAATACCATGTCGTACTATTTGTATTATCGATTCAATCAGGTCAGCGGAAATTGGATTTTAGTTGGCAGATGTTTACACTTGATTTACACTTAGTCAGTTCAGGAGTTCATGGCCTAAGTAAAAAAAAAAAGTTTACATTTAGTCTAGGTGTCGTTTAGACAAAACGTGTGCATTAAGTCTAGTTGTCGGTTAGAAAGAAACCGTACATTTAGTTCATATGTGGGTAAAGTAAAGACTGAGTAAAAAATCTTCCTGATTGAGTCCAAGACTTACTTTAGTCCAAGAATTACTTTAGCACACATTTTTATTAAAAAATCCATTTCAGGGTTTGATATTTTTTGGTATTAAAACTAACTGAGAAAACCTGGCTGAGGATATGACCACATGGCGGGCTATAGTGAAAGAAGGTTCACTAAGAGCAGAGGAGCAATCTAGGGAACAAGCAGTTGGAAAAAGAGCGAGGATAAAGGCCAGGGAACACTGCCCAACTACATTCGTGTGTGTAACATGCAGAAGAGACTGCCACTCAAGGATTGGTCTCATCAGTCACACCGAGAGCTGCATGTAATAAAGATAAATCTATCGTCTTTCGTCGACGGACAGACGCCATGCACAATCAAAAATAATTTGTCACACTCTTCACTATTTACAAGACATCTTTTCACCCCCCCCCCCCCAACAAAAGACATCCTTCCACCCCTCCACAAAAGACATATATTCACCACTCCACAAATAATAGGGCTAGCGGCAAAGCTATTTTAACAATAAGCCTAGAGAAACCCGGAAGGCCAGCTGCACTATCAGAGACAACAGCATTCATTCAAGAATGATCTCCCATATAAAAATAAAAACGCCTTTGTTGGAAGACCCCCCCCCACCCCAGGGGCGGATTAAGACTGCACGGGGCCCCGGGCTGCAATCAAACGGGGGCCCTATCGAGCCAACGTATCTTAAAATAAAATGGTTGTTTACAGCTATGACTGTTATATGACTGTGACTAAATATTAATAATGAAAAAAAATAAATAAACGAACACGAAGTAATAACTGTTTGAAGTGTGTGCAGTATGAAACAATTGAGTGTGAACAGAGAAATTTAATTTTCCACTGCTGGGAATCGAACCCGACACCATTTGTATCACGCGCCTGTGCTCTGTCCACACGGCCAGCGGAGCTTGTCTAATATGAGACATTTTAAAAATATAAACTATATTTTATACTATGTTCTCTAAGTGAGCCAATTAAATCAAGTTTTATCGATTATTATCGGTTTGTACAAGCATTTGTACACTTCAAGTATAAAATATAAAAAGTTTGGGGGCCCCCAAACCGTCGGGGACGTCTGGCTTTAGCCCGCTCACCCCCCCCTTAATCCGCCATAGCCCACCCCATTCCTAGGAAACTGCCCCCTCCCCATAGTCTGATCGTGACATTCACCTTCTTCCCCTTCACCCAATAAGTCGCATGTTTCGCCGCCCCTGATGTTGGACATCTGAGACTTTGTCTGGCCAGACTTGTCATCGATTTCTTATATANAATTTTGCTCAAAAAATGAGTGGCTGTGGTTTCAAGACAAAAAACTTGGCTGCACAGTCTGCAGAAATGTGGGATCGCTTAGCGTGGAGGCCAAGATGGGCATGAAAATATCAACAGAATGGAGTAATGGTGAAATAACTTGTTATGGCGACGATAGAAAGAAACAACTAACGTCACTGCGGAAATTTTTTTTCGATCATAAAGAATCTGCTGGGCATCAAGCGGCTTTAAAGATAAAAAAAGAAGCTGAAAAAGATACCCTTGGCAATGCTGTTTTAAAGTTTTTAAAACGTGACAAACTTGTCACAGAAAAGGTCTTTCGCACTGCATATAAAGTTGCAAAAGCAAATCAATCGTTTAATAACTTTGAAATGGAAGTTGATTTACAAGAACTGAACGGAGTTGACATGGGTTGCATTCTGCATTCTACAAATGCGTGCATCAATATTGTGAATCATATAAGCATCGAAATGAGGAAAAAGATGGCCAAAGAAATCGTTCGCTGTAAAAGTAAGATTTCAGTGATGATCGACAAATCTACCACGTTGAGTCAAAAATCAACACTTATAGTGTATATTCGGAGTTGCTTAGAAGAGGGCACGGGAATGAGTGAACCAATCAATTTATTTCTAGACTTAGTGGAGCTTGAAAATGTTACGGCCAAGGGAATTTTTGATGTATTACTCAAATGTCTCACGTTTCATGGAATAACAGAAGAATACCTGAAAGACTATTTAGTTTCTGTAACATGCGACGGCGCACCTGTAATGTTTGGATGCAAAAGTGGAGTAAGAAGTTACTTACCGATAAATGTGATAGTGTGACATTGTGCTAATCATAGACTCGAATTGTCAGTAGCTGATACTGTAAAGGAGATTTCAGGAATCAATAGATTTAAATCTTTTCTGGATAAGCTTTACGCCCTGTATCATGCTTCGCCAAAAAACAGCAGAGAGTTGCATTGTTGTGCAGAAATACTGGAAGTTGAGCTGTTGAAAATTGGACGAGTTTTAAGCTCGCGATGGGTATCATCTAGTTTTCGTTCGGTGTTTGCAGTGTGGAATAATTATGCAGCGCTGGTGAAGCATTTTGAAGAAGCGATAAATGATCCATCAAGAAGCGCAAGTGATAAGTGCACTTCTGAAGGCCTGAAGAAGAAAATTACATCTACAGAATTTATAATCCAGGATTAATGTGCGATGCTCTTCAGGAATTATCAGAGTTGAGCTTGGATCTCTAAGAGCGCAACATAGATCTATACAAGGCGAATAAAAAAATAAAAGCACTTGTACAAGTCTTTGAGGAAAGAAGTCAAAATGCAGGCACATATAATAAAACTGCAACAGCTGCCGCCGAGAATCTCAGCTTTCATGGAGTTATATTACACACAAAAAACTCACCTAATGATCCTCCTATTGATCCTAACGCCTTTTACTAAAAACTAAAGAACTCAATTGAGAACAGATTGCTTACGAAAGAAGATGCGGAATTAGCTCAGTGGGATCGCATATTAGATCAAAAACAGTGGTCAGAAAACGTAACAAACCAGATAACATTTGGAGAAATGGAAATTTGAAAATTGTCAAACAGTCTAAAACTAAATGAAAGAGAAATGATTCGTGGATTCCGTGAATAGCTTATGGAAAAGACATATCCAGAAACACTGCTTCCGTTGATTTGTGCTATACATACTATTTCTATTTCTTCTAGTGAGTGCGAGAGAGGATTTTCGCAGATGAATCTTATAATCACCCCAACCAGGGCTTCTTTGATGACAAAAACAGTTTCGTCACTGTTATTCATCAGATTGGTGGGTCCACCTCTCACATTTTTCGATCCTTCAAAGTACGTTGATTCGTGGTTACTTCGAGGAAGACATTCAGCTGTAGACAGTCAAAGCAGGAAAAGAAATCGAGATGATTTGTCAGATGAAAACATGCGAAAACTGTGGAACTTGCTGTAAAACCTCAAAGGTTGTCTTTTTAGTAGATTAGCCTACATAGTTAATAAAACTTAACAGTTTAAATCTTGTAATTTTGTTTCTTTGATATAATCTAAAATTTTATGTTTACTACACTCATTTCAGTGTTATTTCTTTATGACAAAACGGACATAAATATGCGTTCCGGAACCTTTTTCTTCAGAAAAAAGCACTGTATATATATATATACTGTTAGGGGGGGGGTGGAGTCTGGGATAATGTCTGACGTCACCGAAAGTCCAAGGTTCTGATGACGTCCAGTTTTTTTTAGGTGGTCAGAGCTCTCTATTGTTGGATTTCTTTCTGTGTTTATGTTACATGCTGGCTGTTTATGTTACATGCTGGCTGTTTATGTTACATGCTGGCTGTTTATGTTACATGTTTATGTTACATGCTGGCTGTTTATGTTACATGCTGGCTGTTTATGTTACATGCTGGCTGTTTATGTTACATGCTGGCTGTTTATATTACATGCTGGCTGTTTATGTCACATGCTGGCTGTTTATTTTACATGCCGGCTGTTTATGTCACATGCCGGCTGTTTATGTTACATGCTGGCTGTCTTCTATGTCATTTGATGTTGTTCAAGCCGGTTTAGGTATGTATTGATGGCAGTGTTACATTGTCACAAAAAGGTATTTATTATTTGAAAAATTATTATCATATTTGTTTTGGAAGTAGATGTTGGTGACCGCCGATGGTGTTTCTGCCATTGTCGCTGAAACTCGAAAAACTAGAGACTAGAAGAACAAAGAGCAAGCAAAGAAGTAGTAATGCTAAAGGCAATTAATTCCAACTTGGAAAAACAACCCAAATATTACTCAATACAACCCTCAGATAGACAAAGTGATCAAAACACTTTTCCTATTCCGTATGTAAGATCAAACACATACACTTTCTACTTTCTAGTTATTTCTACCCGGAATTTGGACGGGGAATATTTTGCATGAAAAAATCAGGAAACTCAACACTTTAACACAATTTTAAAACTCTAATACAATTCAAGGCTACACTTAAACTAGGGATTTAGTTTCTGTACAGACAAAGCGTATATAATGGCGCATCCGGTCAAAACAGCGACAGTCAAAACAGCGACGGTCATAACAGCGACTTCAAAACAGCGACTGTGTCAAAACAGCGACGGTCAAAACAGCGATCGTCAAAATAGCGACTGTATCAAAACAGCGACTGTATCAAAA
>MUZC01004571.1:37940-48263 GCA_002072015.1 Radix auricularia | reverse complement strand
TTGTGTGACAAACACGGTAAATAATTATAAATGATTCAAAACAAAGTTACATAAAAATATTATTACTTGATTAATTTTTGTGTTCGGTAGTTCGCAAAGTCATCTTTGCTAATGTTGTTTTGTTTCATTTCAAATTAGTAGGGGCAAAATAAATAAATGGAAAGAGAGGTTGTGGTTAGGACAAGAGCAGGACTAAATGACGGATTGGGTGATAGAATACATGAAACATTGAGGTTAGGACAAGAGCAGGACTGAATGACGGATTGGGTGTTAGAATACATGAAACATTGAGGTTAGGACAAGAGCAGGACTAAATGACGGATTGGGTGTTAGAGTACATGAAACGGTAAAATAACAAGACACAATGAGATAGTAGAAGTAGGAGTGGTAAGCAGAGACAAGTATGTAATAGATGGAAGACACACAAAGAGATAGTAGACGTAGGAGAAGCACACAGAAGGCCAAAGATTCATGAAACTAAGTAAGGGACACATTATTTAGAGGTAGGGACGGGAAGGGTGGGTGAATGATTGAGTGGGGAATGTCAGTCCGTAAAATGAGGCGTGGGGAGTGTCAGTCCGTAAAATGAGGCGTGGGGAGTGTCAGTCCGTAAAATCAGACACATAAAACAAAGAAACCTCACTGGCTGAACTGTCAATATTGTCGGGTTGATGCCCCCGAGTTTAGTGTAGCCGGGCATTAAATAAGATACAGTAATGACTATAATGCCCCGAATCTAGTGAACTTGGGCATGTAATAAGATACTGTAAGGACATATGATGCCCTAAGTCTAGTGTAGTTGGGCATTCAATAAGATGATGTGATGATGTATGATGCCCTGAGTCTATTATAGCTGGCATTGAATAAGATATTGTAATGACGTAAGATGCCCTGAGTCTAGTGTAGTTGGGCAATCAATAAATTGCAGTGATGATGTATGATGCCCTGAGTCTATTGTAGCTGGCATTGAATAAGATACTGTAATGACATATGATGCCCTGAGTCTAGTGTAGCCGGGCATTCAATAAGATACTGCATTGACGTGTGAAGGAAATGTTTTTTAAGCATTCTGCTACTAAAACATGATTCAATGTAAATCAACATGGAAATGTGTAGACAGAAAGGATACGAATTTTAACAGCAGCTTTCCTTCACGTTTCCACTTTCGACAATTTCTTTCTCAATCGACTTGGTCAATAGTATTTGTCTGCAACAGTTCAATGCATGACTGGACACACGTGAACAGATTATTTTCACCCAGCCCTACGGTTCTTATTAAAAGTCGTTTAAACTTATGGTCGGCCCAGTCCTTCTATTAACCTGAAGGGTTGAATTAAACTGGTTAAAATTATGATCGGCCCAGTTCTTCTATCAACCTGAAGAGGTAAATTAGGCTGGTTAAAACTGTGGCCATTGAACGGGTATGAGTAGGCAGTGGCGTCACTAGGGGGTGCGAGGGTTGCGGACCGTACCAGGTGACACCATCACAAGTGCTGACACCAAAACGTACAATTCTGTATGTTCCCGTTCTTTGGCTATGACAGACTCGGAGGTCTATGGGGTAAGTTGTAAGGGCGTGACCACATGAGCTACAGCACTGGGTGACACCAACCCTGAAGTGCCGCTTCTGCAAGCCTGAAAAGAGACAACTCAAAACTAGAAACAGACCAGCACTAAAAGTAAAGTTTAGCATCGATATATCAAACCTAGGTAAACATTTATGCGCTGTGGTTTAAGGGAATTGATCTTGAATAAATATCCTCAAGGTTGACTCTGAAAGGGGTGTCTGTGTAGGGACAGAATCGTGTCGAGAGATCATAGGCATCCTTGTGGTCAGTCCTTGTGGTCAGTTCTTGTAGTCAGTCCTTGAGGTCAGTCCTTGTGGTCAGTTCTTGTAGTCAGTCCTTGTGGTCAGTCCTTGTGGTCAGTTCTTGTAGTCAGTCCTTGTGGTCAGTCCTTGAGGTCAGTCATTGTGGTCAGTCCTTGTGGTCAGTTCTTGTGGTCAGTCCTTGTGATCAGTCCTTGTGGTCAGTCCTTGTGGTCAGTCCTTGTGGTCAGTCCTTGTGGTCATTCCTTGTGGTCAGTCCTTGTAGTCAGTCCTTGTGGTCAGTTCTTGTAGTCAGTCCTTGTAGTCAGTCCTTGTGGTCAGTTCTTGTAGTCATTCCTTGCGGTCAGTCCTTGTGGTCAGCCCTTGTGGTCAGTCCTTGTGGTCAGTCCTTGTGGTCAGTCCTTGTGGTCAGTCCTTGTGATCAGTCCTTGTGGTTAGTCCTTGCGGTCAGTCCTTGTGGTCAGTCCTACTGTAGTAGTTTGAGACAGGACATCGTCTGCTCAAAGTCAAGCTCGGCTGATATGGACAAACGATGGTGTGGATAAGGTTGCGGCTATTAAAAAGCTAATCCGTCTTTCAACTGGAAAGTTTCCCTATAAAATTTAAAGCCCAAAAGCCAATAGTGGATATTTTAACATATCTGAATAGTTCTATTTTGTGATGTTCCTTTTCATCTGGGAACTGTGTCTTTATTTGATGTTCATTCCATCTTGACAGTGTATTTTTATGTGATGTTCCCTTCATCTTGACAGTGTATCTTTGTGTGATGCTCCCTCCATTTGGACAGTGTATCTTTGTGTGATGTTTCACGTCATTCACATTGATGTCTTCTACTTTCAAAGATGACTCACTAACTCCATGTACAGCTGTAGAGAGAATTGGTTACTTTGGGTTGCTCTTTGACAGTTATAAGATATGACAAGTATAAGATATGACAAGTATAAAGTGTCAGCCTTATAATCTCAACATACACCAACACAAACAAACCGCGAGGTCTTTAAAGGAATATCAGAAGATGCTCTAGGTCACCAATATCTGAAGATTCTCTATGACACCAATCACCATTGCCATTTAGTTCAGCTTTTTAAAAAAAACTCAAATACACCATGGTGATATTAATAGTATCTCGTTCTCCCAACAGCTCTCCCCTTCTGTATTAGACACATGCACGCACACATTCACATACACGCACACATTCACATAAATGCACGCACTCGCAAACACGATAAAAGCTCAACAGGTAATTCACCTCGTCAAAGAAACCACCTGACATTTGTTCCACAACTGTTTCTTATTTAACGTACTAACAAAATACTAGTGATTAGCCACCCACCCACCCCCCACCCCCCGTCCGGTGTCCAAAAGACCTGATCTCAGTGGTGTTAAAACACTTGTGACTGGCCGCGAGATTATCTGGCACACTTAAATTAAACACTGTTATGTTGTATTATCAATGGCTTGTGTAAAAATTATGTTCTATTATGATTGACTTTTGTGAATGATCGTTAATTAGTATTTTGATTGGTTTGTGTGAATGATCGTTAATTAGTATTTTGATTGGTTTGTGTGAATGATTATTATGTTGTATTTTGATTGGCTTGTGTTAATCATTGTTATGTTGTATTTTGATTGGCTTGTGTTAATCATTGTTATGTTGTATTTTGATTGGCTTGTGTTAATCATTGTTATGTTGTATTTTGATTGGCTTGTGGGAATGATTGTTATGTTGTATTTTGATTGGCTTGTGTGAATGATTATTATGTTGTATTTTGATTGGCTTGTGTGAATCATTGTTATGTTGTATTTTGATTGGCTTGTGTGAATGATTATTATGTTGTATTTTGATTGGCTTGTGAGAATGATTATTATGTTGTATTTTGATTGGCTTGTGTGAATGATTATTATGTTGTATTTTGATTGGCATGTGTTGAATGTTATTGTGTGTTATGATTGGCACGTTTGAATGTTACGCTATTTCCACAACTCACATGACATTAACAGCAGCACCCTTAACCCACAATCGACCGGTCTCCATGTGTGAAGTCATCAATTTTCCCAGCCTAACTCCTTGGCCTATCTGCTGTTATTCTCTCTCATGCCACGCCCACGTAAAATGCTGCCATCACCGATTTTTCCCTTTAAGATGCGCGGGTGCGCGGCCGCGCAGGTATCCAAGAGTCGCCGCGGAGCAGTTTATAGATACCACGCATCAAATTGGGTATAAAATTAAACCCAAAAAATGGATGCTGTGCAACTTTGCAATCGAGGTTTTTTTTGGTGTTTTTTACATTGCACTCGGACCGACGAACCTTATAGGGAATATTGGTCATCACCTGATAAGACAAAGTAAGGTAAGCTTGTGTCTTCTAGGTCATTCACATCACCACCTCCCCCATCAGAACATCAATTGCTTTATCAACAATTGCATCCACAATCACATCCCCAATCTCCTCCACAATAACATCCCCAATCTCCTCCACAAGCACATCAACAATCTCCTCCACAATCACATCCACAATCTCCTCCACAATCACATCCCTAATCTCCTCCCCAATCACATCCTCAATCTCCTAACAATCAAATCCCCAATCTCCTCCCCAATCACATCCTCCATCTCCTCCACAATCACATCCACAATCTCCTCCACAATCTCATCCACAATCTCCTCCACAATCACATCCCCAATCTCCTATACAATCTCATACCCAATCTCCTCCACAATCACATCCCCAATCTCCTCCACAATCACATAACCAATCTCCTCCACAATCACATCCCCAATCGCCTCCACAATCACATCCCCAATCTCCTCCACAATCACATCCTCTACCTCATCCCCCCTATCCCATCACATCACCGACGCAATCAATCTCATACCCAATCTCCTCCACAATCAGATCCCCAATCTCCTCCACAATCACATCCACAATCTCCTCCACAATCACATCCACAATCTCCTCCACAATCACATCCTCAATCTCCTTCACAATCACATCCTCAATCTCCTCCACAATCACATCCTCAATCTCCTCCACAATCACATCCTCAATCTCCTCCACAATCACATCCTCAATCTCCTCCACAATCACATCCCCAATCTCCTTCACAATCACATCCCCAATCTCCTCCACAATCACATCCTCAATCTCCTCCACAATCACATCCCCAATCGCCTCCACAATCACATCCCCAATCTCCTCCACAATCACATCCTCTACCTCATCCCCCCTATCCCATCACATCACTGACGCCATCAATCTCATACCCAATCTCCTTCACAATCACATCCCCAATCTCCTCCACAAACACATCCACAATCTCCTCCACAATCACATCCACAATCTCCTCCACAATCACATCCTCAATCTCCTCCACAATCACACCCCGAATCTCCTCCACAATCACATCCCCAATCTCCTCCACAATCACATTCCCAATCTCCTCCACAATCACATCCCCAATCTCCTCCACAATCACATCCCCAATCTCCTCCACAATCACATCCCAAATTTCCTCCACAATCACATCACCAATCTCATCCACAATCTCCTCCACAATCACATCCCCAATCTCCTCCACAATCACATCCACAATCTCCTCCACAATCACATCCACAATCTCCTCCACAATCACATCCTCAATCTCCTCCACAATCACATCCTCTACCTCATTCCCCATCACATCACCGACGCCATCATTGCACTCCCACTCTTTGTTCCGCCTACTCCGCCATTTAATCAAATCAGCGAAGCTTATTACCCACAATCCCTTCCTGTCATCCATCTCAATATTTTCGTTTCCGGTCTATAAAGCCCTTGGCCAAATCTACATTAGAAAGATTATTCTTCCCGTTTAATCAATCCAGCTCTCTTAAAACTACATCCATCGCTAGGCTCATCGAAATGTTGGCTGCTGTCTTGGCTTAAATATCGCCAAAATGTCGTGTTCTGTTAGAGCTGCTATCTCATCTAAATGTCATGTTCTGTTAGAATTTATATCTCATCTAAATGTCGTGTTCTGTTAGAGCTGCTATCTTATCTAAATGTCATGTTCTGTTAGAGCTGCTATCTCATCTAAATGTCATGTTCTGTTAGAGATGCTATCTCATCTAAATGTCATGTACTGTGTGAGCTGCTATCTCATATAAATTTCATGTTCTGTTAGAGCTGATATCTCATCTAAATGTCATGTTCTGTTAGAGATGCTATCTCATCTAAATGTCATGTTCTTTTAGAGCTTCTATCTCATCTAAATGTCATGTTCTGTTACAGATGCTATCTCATCTAAATGTCATATTCTGTGTGAGCTGCTATCACATCTAAATGTCATTTTCTGTAAGAGCTGCTATCTCATCTAAATGTCAGGTTCTGTTAGAGCTGCTATCTCATCTAAATGTCACATTTATCACAGTTCTTCTCTCCATCTAAATGTCAGGTTCTGTCACAACACTACTCTCATGTAAATGCCATGTTTTGTCACAGCTAAAATCTTAAGTTTCGCTACTCTGATATCACTTAAAGCCACGCAAATTGTCTGAATATCATGTGATGTTGTGACTATCAACATTTCTATCACGTGATGTTGTGACCATCAACTTTTCTTTCACGTAATGTTGTGACTATCAACTTTTCTATCACGTGATGTTGTGACTATCAACTTTTCTATCACGTGATGTTATGACCATCAACTTTTCTATCACCTGATGTTGTCACTATCAACTTTTCTATTACGTGATGTTGTGACCATCAACTTTTATATCACGTGATGCTGTGACTATCAACTATTCTTGACCACAGTACAATTTGGTTTGGTTACTTAAACCTCCTCAGAGCCAGCATCAAGGGCCAACAAAATATGCGTCTCTCAAACAGTCAATCAATAAATACGTTGAACATTTCCACCCACAATATCCACAGTGATCAAGTGAATCATTCTCTGAAGGAAAATCAAACAACAACAACAAATAATTTACAAATATCAGTGAGTGAAAGAAATGTTAAAACAATACATACCGGTACTATTTATATTAAGACAGGGGGGAATGAAGGAAGAGAGAAAGAGGAGACATAGAGTGGGAGTCACGCGCAGGGACGAGGTAAGTGAGAGAGAGAGTATATTATAAACGTAAAGAGAGCTAGCTATACATGGACAGATCTATGTGAGATTGTGAAATAACAGCCCTCGAACTAGCATCACGGCTCGTGAGCTTCTGCCTGGAGGCGACTCGTTATTTTTTTTAAACGATTTATTTATTTTTGTCGAATTTTCGCAAGTCAAGCTCATGTTACATGGACTTGTGAAGTTCAAATGGGAGGGCGATGTGAGAAGCATGCTAAGTCCCCCCTCTCTCCCCCACCTCCCTCCCCCCTGACACGAACAGAGAACCTCTCACGGGGATTGCAACGTCTTGGGAAATAACGGGAGGTCTGTCTTACAATAACAGGAGGTTTGTCTTACAATAACAGGAGGTTTGTCTTACAATAACAGGTTTGTCTTACAATAACAGGAGGTTTGTCTTACAATAACAGGAGGTTTGTCTTACAATAACAGGAGGTTTGTCTTACAATAACAGGAGGTCTGTCTTACAATAACAGGAGGTTTGTCTTACAATAACAGGAGGTTTGTCTTACAATAACACAATAACAGGAGGTTTGTCTTACAATAACAGGAGGTTTGTCTTACAATAACAGGAGGTTTGTCTTACAATAACAGGAGGTTTGTCTTCCAATAACAGGAGGTTTGTCTTACAATAACAGGTTTGTCTTACAATAACAGGAGGTTTGTCTTACAATAACAGGAGGTTTGTCTTACAATAACGTTAGCAATGAAGAGCCTCCTAGATTACGTGTGACGGGTGTCGCGAGAGTCGGTGGTTCTAAACATTAGCAGTGGTAGTTGTCCATTCTTGGCAGAGTTATGAAGTCACTTAAATGTTGAGATCCGTTGCTGTGGGTAATTTTTTAAAGATTAAATCCCATAAAATAAATCAGTTTGTGAAATGTTGAGAGAGAGAGAGAGAGAGAGAGAGAAAGAGAGAGAGAGAGAGAGAGAGAGAGAGACAGAGAGAGACAGAGAAAGAGAGAGACACAGAGAGAGACAGAGAGAGACGGAGAGAGAGACAGATAGAGAGACAGGGAGAGACAGAGAGATAGAAAGAGAGAGACAGAGAGACAAAGAGAGAGACAGAGAGAAACAGAGAGAGAGAGAGAAAGAGAGAGAGAGAGAAAGAGAGAGAGACAGAGAGAGAAAGAGAGAGAGAGAGAAAGTAAGAGAAAGAGAGAGAGACAGAGAGAGAGACAGAGAGAGAGAAAGAGAGAGAGACAGAGAGAGAGAAAGAGAGAGAGACAGAGAGAGAGAAAGAGAGAGAGAAAGACGGAGAGAGAGATATAGAAAAAGAGAGACAGACGGACAGAAAAAGAGAAAAAAAAACGAAAGATAAGTAGAAAGAGAGAAAGATATAAAGAAAGATAGGGCTGTTAACGATTAATTTTAATTTAATAATTAACTTTTGAAAATGAGTGCTTAATAAATCGTTAATTTCGATTAAAGCCAAAAATTAAAATTTATGATGTCATAAGTAGCACTTAGATCTGTTAAACATTTTTGTTGAAAATCTAAATAACACTGAATTTCTCTTATATATAATAATTTCTGACCAACTACGCAAAAAAGACAAGTGTGTTGACATTATTTGGTTCAAGTAATGAGCGGGTCTAAATGACAAGAGTTCATTAAGTTCCCACTATTGTAGAGGGTTAACGGATTCAGGAACTTTCATCTCCATTTTGTAACACAGTAATTGATTATAGGCGCTGTCATCATTTTCTGTTTCTGAGTCAGACTCCATCACTGCCATTAGCTGGAAATTCGTTATTTCTTATTGGCCGCTATTTTGTAAAATCCAATATATAAAGCTGAAAGTTTGTTTGTTTGTCTGTTTGTCTGTTTGTTTGTTACCAATACAAATCCACACCGTTGGACCAAGGGTGGTGAAATTTTTCAGGGGACCCCAATTTGACCTGGAATAGGTCATAGGCTATGTTTTAACCCAAGGTGACCACCCCTAGGGTAAGGGGGCCCATTTTTTGCCTTTTTCCTTATATGAGCTATATAAAAAATGAAAATCACGTCAAAAATATTTGTGTCAAAATAGTGCGCACTGTGCAAGAGTCTAATATTAACACTCCCTAAGCGGGAAAACCCCATTAGTATTAGACTATAATATTTCCAATTGTAGGTTAAAGCATAAAACTTTGGGTAGTTGTTAAGTATACTTAAATATTAACGGTGTGGATTTTTATTGGTAACACACAAACAAACACACAAACTTTCAGCTTTATATATNAAATACTGAAAATCAACCATTCTTCTATTTCCCGTGTAGTTAGAAGAATGAAACTTTGGGAAGTTGTTAAGTACACTCTCCTAACGCTAATTTGCGAAAAAGAATTTCAAACTTCCCCCTCATAGGAGGCCGGGGGCCCAAATGTTTTTTTCTTTTATTAGGAACAAACTCATCACTAATTCTCCAATGTACCGTGTCGTAAAAACATGAAACTTTTGGAAATTACTCTCCTGGCAATAATGGCAAAAAAAATTAAATAAATGCACTTTTTCTTAAGCGGGCTTTATTAACAAAATGTAGACAACGAAATACAATCACGTCTCACGAAAGATCAGGTTTCTGTTTAGGTGGAAGTACAATGTGGATTATGAATCGATAAGTACAACCATGCAGTGGTAAAACGTGAAAAAAAATATTTAAATGATCACTGACTGTGAGCCGGGGGCCCAAATGTAGTTATTTTTACTAGGTGACCACCCCTAGGGTAAGGGAGCCCATTTTTTGCTTTTTTCATTATATGAGCTATATAAAAAAATAAATATCACGAATTCTCTTATTTCGCGTGTAGGTTAAAGCATAAAACTTTGGTTAGTTGTTAAGTATACTTCTACGATGGAAACAGGCGAAAACAATATTTGAATTATCACTTACTGGGATCCGGGGGCCCAAATGTAGTTTTTTTTTCTTATATTAAAAACTGACTCATCTCTAATTATCCAACTCTCCGTGTAGGTAGAAGCATGACACTTTGGTAAATTGTTGAGTAGCCTCTTTGAACGATTATTGGCGTAAATATTTTTTAGAAATCACAAAAAGTTTAGCCCGGAGGCCCAAAAACTATTTTTTTAAATACTGAAAATCGATGCTTATCCACTTTCCCGAGTACATAGAAGCATGACACTTTGTGAAGTTGTTCAGTATACTTTCCCGGTGATAACAGGCGAAAACAATACTGAAATTCTGACTTATTGGGGCTGTGGGCCCAAATGTATTTTTTATTCTATGAAAACGGACCCATCACTTATTCTCCGATATCCCGTGTGGGTAGAAACATGAAACTTTACAAAGTTGTTGACTAGCCCATTGAGACAATAATTAGCGGAAAATAATTTTAAAATTCCCACTCATGGGGTCCGGGGGCCCAAAATTT
>MUZC01004571.1:24131-37096 GCA_002072015.1 Radix auricularia | reverse complement strand
GGGGCCCGCATGTTGTTTTTCTTATTTTAACAAATTTACTCATCCCTAATCCTCTAACTTTCCGTGTAGGAAGAAGCATAAAACTTTGGTATGTTGTTTAATAGCCTCTTGCCACGATTATTAGAATTTTTTAAAATTTAGAATTAAATTTCATAGAGCCGGGGGCCCAAAAATTTAATTTATCCTTTTACTGAATATTGCAATTTTTCCTTTTTCCGTTTAGGTAGAAACGTGAGAATTCGGGAAGTTGTTTAGTTCACTCCGGGAAATGGTAACAGGCAAAGAATATCTTAAGTATCACTCAGTGGGAGCCGGGGCCTCAATGTATTTTTTTTTAAAATACAAAAACTGATTCATCACTAATTTTCGGATTCCCCATGTAGTTAGAAGCATGAAACTTTAAGGAAACTGTTGAGTACACACCCGGGCTGGTAACAAGCGAAACAAATATTTAAATTGTCACTCAAATGGGAGACGGAGACCCAAATGTATTTTTTTCTTAAATACGAAGTAAATCATCACAAATTCTTCAACATCCTGTGCAGGTAGATGCATGCATATTTAGGATGGTAGTAGGCAAACTTATCACTCAATTGCAGTTTTTTCACCTTATATTAGCAAAATTACAAATAAACAAAAACTTTGGATACTCTGTAAATGCATTTTTTTAAAACTCGGAAGATACAAATTTGAAGACCTATGTTAAAATTCGTTTGGTCAATAAAATAATATTTTTCAATCTTTTGTGACCCTTGGCCCCTAATCTCTTTTTCGTTAACGTCTAAAAAATTTTACCATTCGTTACCACTCTATTTTTAAATCAAATTTGGACTAACAAATATATTCATCATGAACCAAATGGAAATAAGCTGTTGTTTTGAACTATACAATTTGCACCATTAGGGCCCTGGACCCAAATTTTAGTTTTTAAAAATAAGTTTTAATTTTTAATAGTAAAAACACATTTTTAGGGCTGGAGACCGGTTTGTTATTTTTAACATTAGTTATATAAAAGGTAATTTAAAAATTGTCTATTGAGTTAATGGATACATTATTGAACAAATGTGATTTTAAAAATAATACAGTTTCCAATGGGGTTATGAACTTTTAACGTCTGTTCCAAGACGGTTTAGTTAATATATTTAGCATATCCATCATGATTTAGATTGAAATCAAAGGGATATTGAATTAGTGTTTACCGGTTCTAAGCGCTAACTGAAATCTTAAAATACCGCTGCAAAGCGCGGGTAATTAGCTAGTNTAATATAATATAATATAATATAATATAATATTATATCATATAATATAATAGTATGGTTGTGAGTATTACGAGGAGGGCGATGGCAAAAAAAATCCAGTGATTGAAAATCCCTTTGAGCATTATCTAGTATTAATCTAAAACTGATTGAATGCTCATGTTAGTTCACAAGTCCACTGCTCAATGATCTAAAAACAAGACAACACATTGTCAATCTTACCTCTAAGCTGTGCGGCCTCGTAGATATCTGACCAACATCGCGCTCAGTTTAGAAATTCCACGCAGCACATTTTTGTTAAGGATAATATAATATGTTTGTGTGTGATATGTAACTATGTACACAAATTGATGATGTACAACTTTGCGTACAGGCCAATGAAACCTTAGAGGGAACAATGCATGTAATGCGGTACTTGGACCAATGAAACCTTATAGGGAACAATGCATGTAATGCGATACTTGGACCAATGACATACAATGTGCTGTAACTGTTGATACGTCGTATTCCAACATCCGGGTTACGACTAGAAAGTAACATCAAATTATGGTTAAAACTGTGAAGGATCATAGCCCCACACCCAGTTGGGACCATGTTAACCAGTTTAACCAGGTGTCCACAAGTTTTAACCTAATAAACCGCTTCAGTGTAGAATAATTAATCAATCTTTCCAAATCCAGTGATAGTGTGAGAGATTGGTTGCTTGAATATTTTTATTTTTTTTTAACTTAATTAAATCAGTTGTCAAAGATAAGGATTAATTCCTGGCATTCTTCTCATCGGGTATTATATCAGGAGCTTGTCACGTTAACTTCTACTGTATATATTAGACTTTATTTGCTATACGCCAACTAAGGGCGATAATTTTAATTACCCAATTAAAATATCATTACGCCAACTAAGGGGGATAATTTTAATTACCCAATGAAAATGTCAGTCTATTGAAGAACAAACTGTCAAGTCCAAACGCTAGAGCCAAGTCAATAAGGCGAGCAGATAGGAAGTCTTTAATTAGCTCAGATATTAGAACATATAGAAATATAAAAGATATTGGAAAGTATAGAAATAGAACTGATATTGGAAAGTATAGAAATACAACATATATTGGAAAGTATAGAAATAGATTAGATATTAGAAAGTACAGAAAAAGAACAGATATCAGAACGTATAGAAACAGCACAGACATGAATCACAAAGTATGGGAATAGCAAAGACATTAGAAAGTTTAGGAATAACACACACTTTAAAAAGTTTAGGAATAACACAGACTTCCCGAAAATAACAGGTACAAATATAGAAAGAGCTAAATGTTTATGAAATGAATGGGTTTTTTTAAAAACAATATTATCCTATGAAAGTCAGTGAAAGTTTATACTAACAAAGCAAATGGGTTTTTGTAGTGTGTGTGTTTGTGTGCCTGTGTGTGTCTGTCTGTTTTAACTATAAAGACATGATATAGATACGAATGGTAAGTACAGTTGTACCTCTAGATACGAATGGCAAGTACAGTAGTACCTCTAGATACGAATGGTAAGTACAGTTGTACCTCTAGATACGAATGGCAAGTACAGTAGTACCTCTAGATACGAATGATAAGTACAGTTGTACCTCTAGATACGAATGGCAAATACAGTTGTACCTCTAGATACGAATAGCAAGTAGAGTAGTACCTCTAGATACGAATAGCAAGTAGAGTAGTACCTCTAAATACGAATGGCAAGTATTCCAATTGGAGTTTTTACAATTTGGTTTAAGTGTCATGATGTGGCGCACTACAGCATTTATTGACGAACTGTTCGAGTCAAATTCTTTATTCTCTTCAAACAATGGGCAATTTTTTTAACAATGAAACATGCGACGCTTTATTCAATGGCAAAAACAATGATGAAAATTACAATGAGTCAAAATCAATGAGTCTGCAAATATCTGGCCTCGGAAATAAGGTTTGAGAAAACCTGGCTGAGACATGTAAAAGTCAATCATATCGGCATCCTTCCGTCTCACAAGACCTTTGTGCATTACCAGTGGTCTGGGTGCATTTCCTCGTGTGGCTGTGCAGTCCTATCCTTGAGTGACAGTCTTTACCCCAATTTTTGCACATGAGCTCTGTGCTTCCATATATTTTGGCCTTTCTTCTAACTCTTCTGTCTGTAGTCTCCTCCATCCTTCGCTCATCGGCTGCTATGACGCCTTCAATGACAACCGAGCGCCATGTAGATCGGTCTTCTGCCTGACAGTCCCAGTCACTTGTGCTTATTCTGGCTTTAATGTTTAAACCAGACAGACGCTATTTGATATCAAACGAGTCATCAGCAAATAAATTACTATTGTAATTGTCTTCAAGACAAAGACAGAATGTCACCTTAATCCCAGACATAATTGTTTGCACTAATTTCTGTGAAGTAAACAGACGAATGTTATTATCTAAACACAGTGGTTCAGTGACAGTAATCTCCCATATCCCACAGGTAGGTACACGGCCAACAACTCGGTTTAATGGGGCTGAGCAAAGTCCAGCAATTATTTAGATTTAAGTAGAATGCGTCCTTCCCCAGTGGTCAATAAAGTAAAGGTCTGATTTAGAGTTGTCACGTGTCAATAGGAGTTCTCCCCCTCCCATCCTCTCCCCTCCACTCCCTGATGCATGGCCGAATGTCATCAAGGGTTGAAAATCAAGCGTTTGCGCTGCTATGGGATAAGCTCTACCCTAACATGGGGTATGGGATAAGCTCTATCCTAACATGGGGTATGGCATACATTCTATCCTAAGACGTATGTTAACTATATCCCAACACCGGATGATTTCGTGACAGTAGCTACCAGAGAAGTGTCATTACTAGATGGTGTCGTTACAGTAGCTACAATAGAAGTGTCAAGACTAGAGGATGTCACTCTAATCTTCTTTCAAGTAGAAGATTAAATCGTTTGAAAAAAACGCAATCACTATTTTTTTAAACAGGATTGTTCGGACTTTATTTCGATCACTCAACAAGATTTGACTTGGCGAATGTCCACTTCCGCCCCATATTAGGACGGAATTTCCCTTTACAAAGAGATAGCCAGACATACCCCTTCCCGCATACCAAACCCTAAATCTCATTTAACCACAGAGAAATGATATCTTTTGACCTACATCGAGACAATAGGTTCTAAAAATAGATTTAATTGCAAACACCAAAGATTGCTTTTATATGTCATTCACTCCTCTAGTCACAAACTAGGAATAAATCATCCGTAGTTTAAAACCCGAGATACATCCACTGCTCGCTGCTTGGACTGCCCTCGCCATTAATTTGTATTCATGTCATGTCCGAAAATAGATTGACTCGTGATCTCGTGTCCACGGGTTCTCTCCCCTATCTTCTGAGTTTCAGTTCTGGTTTACACTGATGCCTGGCCAGGTGCGCTTCCAAACTCGGGTCCAAGAATAAAATAAAGATTCACTTCTTTCACTGATTGTGAGGAGATATCCGTCCATCGTGATGGGATCTGGTCTGAGGCTAATGGAAACAATGCCATCTGTTCTGTGGATGGGATGGTCTCAAGTATTTAGCTCCAATTGTTTACGATAGGATATACCGGAAGTTGTGCAAATCAAACTACGTTAGCGTGTATTTCAACAGTCACCGTTAGATATTAGTTTTGCAGATCAGATCGCCAGGAAACACCCATTCATTTGAACACCCATTCTTTTAATGACCCATTCATTTAAACACCCATTCATTTAAACACCCATTCATTTAAACACCTATAGTGTCAGCGCATAGTGTGGGGAATGAAGGTCAAAAGTACACGACATTACAATCAATTTCACTCTGTTTACAATTTTACTTGGTCCGTCGAGCGGCTCGTCTGCCATTAATGGATCAATAAACACTACTTTACTTACACGCCACCTACTGGCATTAACGGGATTACCCCGCTTTAGTGTGGCGGGAGCTACGTCCCCTTGCTCTCAACCCCTCCCTCCCCCACTCACCAGCATCGCACACGCTTACACGCACCCCCCACTCCCACTCACAACATCAACCGAGCAGGTCTCTTTGTTGCCTGTTGTAAATATTACTCTCGGGCAGTTAGTGTTTTGGGGTAAACGTCATTTAGAAAATAGGCCGCTAGGAATAGTTCCGGTACTGGTTGTCATGACAACGGATACTTACTTGTTGATGCACGGCCGTCGGTTTTAAGTGGACATCATTAAGGTATAACAGGTGGCCCAAGGAAGAGCCGGTGTTGACGGTTGGTGACCGTTACTTCCACCAACAAATGTGATACCGCCAACCGTGATACAGGAAGTTAGGGTCGAGTCACGTGGTCAAGATTCTCGATATCGCTGTAGCCTTGCCCAGAAAATGTCGCTCGCCGATTTTTTGTTTGAACAATCGGGTGTTTCAAATCAGTTACACAGCGGACCTCAAACTAAGGACATCGGTCCTTTTCAGTAGTTCAGACCAAAAAAAAAACGCCAGTAAAAGTTCTTAACTACACATTGATATTTTAATAACTTTACTAACATTCAAACGAAGCATTGTTGTTGTTATTTTAATAACAATTATTGTCTCGTGTATTATTTAGGGCTAAAAACAATTAATTTAAAGTTAATCGTTAACTTTTGAAAAATTAACGATAAATTAATCGTTCATTTCGATTAAAGCCAAAATTTAAAATTTATGATGTCATAAGTAACACTTATTAAACGTTCTTGTTGAAAATAAAAATAACACTGGAGTGTATCCTTTATATGTCATCTATAAACCAACTACGCAAAAAGACAAGTGTGTTGACATTATTTGGTTCAAGTGATTAGTGGGCCTAATTGACAATATAACCAGCCGAGCTAAACAATTATTCACATGGAACTGAGGTAACTGGTATGCATAAAACAGTCTTGGCAAGTAATAACATTATCGGATATCAGTGTTCATTAAATTTCCACATTGTAGATTGTTAATGGATTCAGGAACTTTCATCTTTATTTTGTAAAGCAGTAATTCATCAGAAGAGCTGCCGTCATTTTCTGTCTCTGAGTCAGACACCATTACTGCCATTAGCTTAATACGCTTTTCATTTGGCTTGATAAGTAAGCGAAGTGTTAGAACCATGTTAGGCAAACTTTATTAAAATTTTGAAAATTCCCATCAGTCAATAGTTTAGAAACAGAAATGTTCGTGTAAATGTCAGGAAATTTATTTATTTATCGGCCACTATTTATTTATTTATTAATTTTTCTACTTCCAATAATTTGTTATTTTTGGGTCGATTAATCGTTAAAAAATAATTTCATAGTTTACATTTTTTAAACAATTAATCGAGAAATTAATCGTTAATTTCCGCAGCCCTTGTATTATTCCTTGTTTGTTCATAATTATGTTGTAATTAAAGCTAATTCTGAGCACCCATTGACTGTACCGGAGACCTATTGTATGATGGACACAAATGAACAAAAGATTCTCCGCGGCTTATGTAGTATAATAGAAAGGGGACGCCAACTTTGGTCTCTTGTGGAAACTAATTGATGTGCAGAATAAGCGGTCAGCTCAACACCCAATGTTCAAGAAATTCTTGAGTTAATATAAGTAGTAGGGTGATAGAGTTGTTCTTTGTGAAACTATTTAAGTTCAGACTGTAAATATAAGTAGTAGGGTGATAGAGTTGTGCTTTGTGAAACTATTTAAGTTCAGACTGTAAATATAAGTAGTAGGGTGATAGAGTTGTGTTTTGTGAAACATTAACCACTTCATATAATATAAATATTCTAGCGTGAATTAAATTATTCTAGTCCAGAAGCGTCACTAGGGTTGGTGTCACCCGGGGCGGTAGCTCATGGCGTCACCCCCTCACGACTTGGACCATAGAGCTCCTCAGAGTTTTCCAGTGCCAAATAACGGGAACATATAGAATTTTACATTTTGGTGTCACCTCCCCCCCCCCCCCCCCCCATGGTGTCACCCGGGGCGGATCACCCACACCGCACCCCCTAGTGACGCAACTGTTCTAGTCATCTATTTGTCCCTTCAGAGAGTTTGGCTGTTTTATTCTTTGGTGTGACATTTTTTAAAGATAGTACAGCATTTATTTGTGGGCCATTGAATTACAGCTTCATTATAATAATTCATTGATAGGTGTGTATGTAAAATAAATGAAGAAATCTTTAAGGTGACGTTTCTGTGATAAAGTGCATCTCACAAGATTAGACCAATCTATTTCATCTCACAAGATTAGACCAATCTATTTCATCTCACAAGATTAGACCAATCTATTTCATCTCACAAGATTAGACCAATCTATTTCATCTCTCAAGATTAGAACGATCTATTTCGTACAGACGTAAAACAAATTAATAGTGTTGTGAAAATTGTTGATTATTTTAACTTTTTTTTTAATAAGAATGTACCGGATTTCGACTCCGGATCCAGCAAATCCATCACTTTAGAAATCTGGCTCCGGCTCCGGCTAGATTTCAGTTCATAAGAAAAAGTTAAATTGGACCAAATCCGGCTAAGGCCGGAATTAAAACAATTTGAATCCAGTACAGCCTTGTTGTATAAAATTGTCCCCCATTGATTGATTGACAGAAAATAAAGTTGGATTTAAATAAAAGACGGTTAGAGTAAAAGATTGGGGGAAGGGGTTTGCGGAGATCGCAAAAGGAAGGGGGGGGGGGTTCACACCATCACATTTATTTAACCGTCATCATTAAAAGAAATTATGCTTGAAATAATAATTGTAATGTTTGAAATCTCCAGCGAGGCAATATTAATTATGTCTTGTACTCAGACTTTGATTGGTTAGTTTCACGCCGCCATCTTGAACCACACGTCACAACTTTTGTCAAGTGGCTAAAATTAGATATATGAAGGTATTATAACATGTCAACTTTAGCAAGATCGTGTGAACCGGCAATGTAATTGGTAAAATGAACATATTTAGTAAACATGTATACAAAAGGAACGATAGCAGCTTTTAAAAACATAAAACAAACACATAGAGCTATACATCAACCCCTTTTAAACAATATTTTACACTTTAACAATCAAATTAAACAGACATAAGTTAAAAAGTGCGTTACACTATTTCTATGCATCGATTCTGTGGCTGCGTTTTCTTCGTCTTTGCTAATTACAATTCTTCAATGCATAAACTGCCGTCTGTATTTTGAAATACTCTCCAACGACATCTTTATGTCACGCATGACGTCATATGTATGTTGAAATGCGTTCTATATGTGACACCATAGTTCGCGCGAGCGGTAAACCAATTTGTACATAGAGCTCACAGTCCGACTATAGCCAGACATCAGGAGAACTTATTAACTTAGCTAGTCACCATTATATTAACTTTATATATACATATATAGTTTTTAAAATTCATTATTTGGTACACATATTCCCCCCCCCCCCACCTCTGAAGTGATTATTTGTATAAAGAATTTATTTGCTATCTTTAAATTCTTGAAGCTACAAAAAACAAGTAGTCTATAAATGAAGGCATAATATTTGAATGAATCTATCATGTGAATTAAACTTTAAACAGACAAGTTTTTTGAGACAATTGATAGCATTTAAAAAAAAAACAATAACATATTTATAATGCTTTTAGTTACATGTTTGTCCATTGATTGTCTATATGTGAGCAGACCACGACCTGAAACCGACAAACCCCTGGCTTGGACAGCCGAAGACCGCTGTTAGGTGTTAGGTGCTAGTCATATATGATTACAGTCGCTGTACGGATCTTAGGCAAAGCATTTAGATGCAATGCCGATGATGAAAACCAAAGTACCCGTTGAGGGTCGGGTTACTCCGAAGCGACCGTTTCGTCCCCCTCAATTAACTAGCAACGCTGTTTAGCGGTGCCGGTTTAGGGCCAGGAGCGCCAGTACGGAATAGCAAAAGGTACCGCTAGGAAACGCTTTTGGTCGCCAGCTCTGAGGAAACCTTCCGGTGGGGGTTAAACCCTAGGCAGGTCAGTGATGATCCCACGCTTTGCGGCGATCTAAACCATAGAGACTCGTAAGTTTTGCCGTGGTGGCGCCAAAGTGATACTATGTTGATAGCGAGTCACAGTAGGAAATTCCACACCTCCCTCGGGAGGCACACTTTAGTGAGAGGCGTTTTCGACCTAGTGTCCTGGACGCCCAGGCGGCCGCTTGTAGCAGCGACTGCTCCGGGGGGGGGGGCTTCTCAGTCTTTACGTCCCTTAGGGGGCCAGAGGGCTGAGGGGGTTTTCCGGGAAGCCCCATGAAGCGCGCAGGCTCGGGACTGCTGATTTTCTTCCACATGTAGGATTGTCTATAATTATTTTACTGGTCTAATCAATTTTTTATGTGCATTCGGCTAAAAACTTTTTTCCTGAATTCAGTGACATTAGCTCATTTGTTCATTAAAAGTTCTTTCATTCTAGGGTATTTAGTTGTTGTTTTGTTTTTGGTCCAGGTTTGGGGGGGGGGGGCTGATAAAATGAGATTTTTGGCTTGCACTGAATAAAATGTAAGATGTGTTCATCATGTGACCCACAACTTTGGTGTTCAACACGACCCACAATTTTTGGTGTTCAACACGACCCACAATTTTTGGTGTTCAACACGACACACAACTTTGGTGTTCAACACGACCCACAACTTTGGTGTTCAACACGACACACAACTTTGGTGTTCAACACGACCCACAATTTTTGGTGTTCAACATGACACACAACTTTGGTGTTCAACACGACCCACAACTTTGGTGTTCAACACGACACACAACTTTGGTGTTCAACACGACCCACAACTTCGGTGTTTCACACGACCCACAACTTTGATGTTCAACACGACCCACAATTTTGGTGTTTCACACGACCCACAACTTTGATGTTCAACACGACCCACAACTTTGGTGTTCAAGAACTTCTAGCAGTCGACGTTGTGAAACCTCTCCCCCAACCCCCCCCCCCCTCAAACCACAAACACACGCAGAAACTAAGCGCTACTGACTGGACCCGGTTACAACAATAATTTATTGAATAATTAGCCACGGACGACAGGATGTCAACAGCCAACCATGCCAACCAAATCTAACAGCCGACTATTAACAACCAAACTCAGCAACAAAATAACGTTTTTTTCTCATTCCACCTAATCAAATCGTTCAATGAGACCTCCCTGGTAATATTTGAACAATATATTTTTGAAAGTAAAAAAGTCCATTATGTCAAACTGGATCAAATGATTCACAGCAGGCATCACTGCTGCTCGTGGCAGCTGAGCCACTATTGACCTGAGGTCAGTTGACTTATATACTGGACGTTCTAGATAACATCAGTGGTCATGCCTTGAATTTGTTAACCGGCGGCTCTCAAATTTTGATCCAGTTCAACTTTGAATTCTTTTGTTATAAATTGGCTTCAAGCTGCCAGTTTTAATTAGATGTTGTTTTGGGATTGGGAGAGATGTTAGTTGATTGAAAATATCCGAAGCTAGAGAAATGTGTTCGAATACTCTACAAACCGTGCATTCGATTTGTTGAGTGTCTTCAGATGTTAATTAAAACTAAACAAATCGATTTTTTTTGTTGCTCCTTAATTAACATATCCAACTGAACGCCAGCACAGGTATCGACATCGTCCTCCCCAGCCTTACGTTATCAACATCATTTTATAGCCAGGCATCCATCTTGATGACGTCATGCACCATCATAACAATAACAATCTACGGAGAGCGTGAAATTAGCTGCCCTCTAATGCTTTCTATTTCTTCATCCAACACCCGTCTTCAAAAAGTAAATACAAACTAAATGTTCCTTTTCACTGGCGGCATCACTGCATTTCTCCCATGTCCTATACCAGTGATGGTGAACTTATGGCACGCGTGCCACAGTCGGCACGCTGGGCCCCATCAGCTGGCACACCACTAAAATATTATTTCCTTGTTCAAACCAGCTAAGCCCAATCCTACCCCCCCCCCGATTTTCGCGTTTCACTGGAGTGTTGGCACTTTGCTATATATGAGTTGGGTTTTGATTGAATGTTGTATACGTGGACACATAAAGGTTCACACCATCACTTTCCTATACTTTATACTATAGAAATAGAGTGATAATTATGTTATGTTCAATCTCATGTGGAGTACTCTATGTCCTATAAATATTCTATTGCCTTGTATGGCATCCGTCCGTCCTCAATGGGCCTGCTCCTCTCCCTCCCCACCTTGTGTCCATGATGTAATCTAGCATTATCAACCCACTCTGATAGTACAGCACTGTTTGTCCACGCTTGTCCAGCCAGCTCAACCCACTCTGATAGTACAGCACTGTTTGTCCACGCTTGTCCAGCCAGCTCAACCCACTCTGATAGTACAACACTGTTTGTCCACACTTGTCCTTCCAGCTCAACCCACTCATTCATACAAATAAATAATTACAATAAAATTGCAACAACATGTCTTCCTTTCCTTACTCCAAAAGTCTAAAAGTCCCGTATTAGATTTAACAACAATTGTGTGTAACTAATCTCAAAATAAAACATGACGAGTTTATCGACCCTGGCTCCCAAGGGGACGTAACAGCGTCAACTTCCCAGGTTATTACAACGAGATTTAGGGCCCATAACCTGCAGTCCCCTCACCTACCACGTCGCTGACCACAGGTCACCATGACCTCATTCCAGCCAGGCGTAAGCCGGATTTAATTTCTCTGTCATGATTCTTCACAGACATTACAACATTTCTCATCAGCGTTCACATTCAAGTGTGCGAGACTGTTGGTGACGGTATACATACGTTTAAACATCTTTCAATGTTGGTGCCAACTCACTAACATAACACCATGTTGATGTGCTATTAGTGTCAATGTTGATGTAATATGGGTGTCAATGTTGATGTAATATTGGTGTCAATGTTGATGTGATATTGGTGTCAATATTGATGTGAAATTCATGTCAATGTTGATGTGATATTGGTGTCAATGTTGATGTGATATTGGTGTCAATGTTGATGTGATATTGGTGTCAATGTTGATGTCCAATTGGTGTCAATGTTGATGTGATGTTGGTGTCAATGTTGATGTCCAATTGGTGTCAATGTTGATGTGATATTGTTGTCAATGTTGATGTGATATTGGTGTCAATGTTGATGTGATATTGGTGTCAATGTTGATGTGATATTGGTGTCAATGTTGATGTGATATTGGTGTCAATGTTGATGTAATATTGGTGTCAATGTTGATGTCCAATTGGTGTCAATGTTAATGTAATATTGGTGTCAATGTTGATGTGATATTGGTGTCAATGTTGATGTAATATTGGTGTTAATGTTGATGTGATATTGGTGTCAATGTTTATGTGATATTGGTGTTAATATTGATGTGATATTGGTGTTAATATTGATGTGATATTGTAGTCAATATTGATGTGATATTGGTGTCAATGTTGATGTGATATTGGTGTCAATGTTTATGTGATATTGGTGTTAATATTGATGTGATATTGGTGTCAATGTTGATGTGATATTGGTGTCAATGTTAATGTCCAGTTGGTGTCAATGTTGATGTGATATATGTGTCAATGTTGATGTGATATTGGTGTCAATGTTGATGTGATATTGGTGTCAATGTTGATGTAATATTGGTGTCAATGTTGATGTAATATTGGTGTCAATGTTGATGTTATATTGGTGTCAATATTGATGTGATATTGGTCTCAATGTTGATGTAATATTGGTGTCAATGTTGATGT
>MUZC01004571.1:0-20959 GCA_002072015.1 Radix auricularia | reverse complement strand
ATATTGGTGTCAATGTTGATGTAATATTGGTGTCAATGTTGATGTAATATTAGTGTCAATGTTGATGTAATATTGTTAATGTGTTCTTTCGACCCCAGTGGGGGTCATTCATCATGCTCATTCGCATGAAATTTATAAAAAAAGATTTGTTTAAAAGCCGCCATTTTATTTGTCCGTTTCCCAGGAGACGAATTTCACAGTAAGGAAGCACTACAGTCAATGTTTATTATTTTTTACACCTGGGATTTTTTACAATGTGTTATGACTGTTTGCCAAGTTTAATAAAATCTTAATGGTTAAATGTAGAATCCTTACGTTACACATTTCCGGTGATTTCTGGAATAACATTTCCGGATCAGAGTATGACGTCTCAATAATATGAAAGCCCCTAAATAATAATAATGAAATAGCAAAGCAAAACAGAACAAATTAAATCACTTGTAAAGTAAGGCACACAAAAGGTTTGGATAAAAATAAACTGTAATCTGAACACACAACACCCCCCACCCCCCAAATCCAACGGAATCATTTTAGACTCGTCCAGTTGAATTTCATGACAGGACTCAGACGTCATCATGTGTCCAGACGCTGATGGTAAGATGAGCAAAGTATCAAGACGACCTCCTTACCCAGCGCTTGCGGGGCGAGCGCCACCTATTTTAGGTCTCAAGTAATGGAGCTTCATTAGGTCCCTCAGACCCGACTTGTTAGGTCACTTAGGGAAGTCCTGGTGTGTCAAGAGCGCTACTTGGACACAGCATACGTGCCACCACGGCCAGAGGTAATGACATTACGGCCTGACGTCTTCTACGTCGTCACTGGATACATTTGGGGACATGAGAACTTCCGGTGTTAGAAAGTGTGGGTGTTGATGGTCCAAACTCTAAGTCTCGTAACTAGACTTAAGGGGGGTGTTGATGGTCCAAAGTCTAAGTCTTGTAACTAGACTTAAGGGGGTGTTGATGGTCCAAAGTCTAAGTATTGTAACTAGACTTAAGGGGGTGTTGATGGTCCAAAGTCTAAGTCTTGTAACTAGACTTAAGGGGGTGTTGATGGTCCCAATTCTTAGTCTTGTAACTAGACTTAAGGGGGGTGTTGATGGTCCAAAGTCTAAGTATTGTAACTAGACTTAAGGGGGTGTTGATGGTCCAAAGTCTAAGTCTTGTAACTAGACTTAAGGGGGGTGTTGATGGTCCAAAGTCTAAGTCTTGTAACTAGACTTAAGGGGAGTGTTGATGGTCCAAAGTCTAAGTCTTGTAACTAGACTTAAGGGGGGTGTTGATGGTCCAAAGTCTAAGTCTTGTAACTAGACTTAAGGGGAGTGTTGATGGTCCAAAGTCTAAATCATGTAATAATTGGATGATTATTGATAAGATTCATCAATGTGCAAAACATTTTATTTTAATTGATAGAATAGATCTGATTAAGAAAATAAATTTAAATAATTTTACTTTTAAAAAAAACGTAAAAAAACAAGTTTTCTTTTTACTATAAATCCTTTTAATGCGATACATAACTATAAGGATGTTGATTATAATACGCAGGGCAAAACAACCCGAAAATACAGAATTTTAGTTATGTCTCTTATAATATGTTTAATATAATGCGCACCGATCGTGAATATATTTTTAAAAAGTAATGTCAATATAATACGCACCTTATTGCGCGACAAGAAAGGTTGTTGAACATAATACGCAGCACACCACTTTAGCTAAATACTTAACATAATACATAGTTAGAAATAAAATAATTTAAAAATTCAACAATTCAATTACTGTCCATTCAATCGATCTGAAATTTTGATGCATCATTTATAACATCGGCATGTGTCTGTCTGCAAATTTCAGCTCACTAGCTTACGACAAAGTGGCTTAAAAATCGATCCAAAGTTTTTTCACGGTCGCATGGTCGGTCGCATGGGCTCAGACACCACGAGTTAAAATAAAGTATTTAAATAAAAAAATATGTATATATTTGTAATGGAGTAGAAAAATAAAGTGGATAAAGAGGTATATACTATGATACATATGTAGACTTTCAAATGTTTTGTGAAATGTCTGACTTTAAACGTATTTATTATGGATTTGCACATACTGATGTCCATACAATGATGTTTAAACAGTTATGTCCATAAGTGATGTTAATACAGTTATGTCCATCCAATGATGTCCAAACAGTGATGTCGATACAATGTTGTCCATACAGTTATGTCTATACACTGATGCCGTCTCATAATATTAAAAAAAACAACTTTGCTAAAACCTTTGACATGAGCATCTACACCCCTCCCCCGCCCCTGCACGTCCCGGGAATTAATCTTGTCAAGCATCCCGTGTTTCTCATTTTGTTCTGATGGAAGGAACACGTCATCCTTCCTGTTAGCTTACGTGTTTGGAATTTGTTCCTGGCATTTGTTAGCTGTGTTCTTACAGCCTGTGGAGTCTTCAGAGCACTTTAAAAATTAACGTTTTCATTTATGGGCCTTGGGTCACTCGATGTCCAGTTTTATCTCACAGACCCTGGGCGTGATTTGTGAATAGCCTGGTCTGAGGAGGACATTCAATAGATCTAGTTGCTTTGCTCTAAGCTTTTAGCTCAAATGGTTCATATTTTATAGCTCTTTGGATCGGTGGCTTTTAGCTCACTTTCCATAGTGGCTGATGGGTAGCATGTTTAAATACTGGGAAATACATGTGTTGGGGTAATATATTGTGTAGAGCGGATTACCTTGGAGTTTGAGAATGTGTGTTACTGTGTAGCATGTAGAACGTTTTGTTGAGAAGCTGGTGGACCGGCAGCCGGAAATGAGAATCTGGTGGACAGGCGGCCGGAAATGAGAATCTGGTGAACCGGCAGCCGGAAATGAGAATCTGGTGAACCGGCAGCCGGAAATGTGAATCTGGTGAACCGGCAGCCGGAAATGTGAATCTGGTGGACAATCAGCCGGAAATGTGAATCTGGTGAACCGGAAATGTGAATCTGGTGAACCGGCAGCCGGAAATGTGAATCTGGTGAACCGGCAACCGGAAATGTGAATCTGGTGAACCGGCAGCCGAAATGTGAATCTGGTGAACCGGCAGCCGGAAATGTGAATGTGGTGAACCGGCAGCCGGAAATATGAGGCTCTTGGTATGCAGACCATCGTTCGGGAAATTCAGATGAATTTTGGTCACCCTGTAGACTGTTGGTCAGTTACATGTTGGACACTACTACATAGATGGACAGAACCCAGATCGATAATCGATGCCTTTTCTAAACTTCAGACTAAATTTTTAAAAAACCAATATAAACTGTTAACTGCCTTTATTAAAAAAAAAAAAAAAACTTATAAAGTATATGTTCGGAATTCCAAGTAATCAAAGAACAAATAATCATAATAATGTTTGTAGTATCTCTTGTCTGTGCTGATCATTTATATTCTGCAGACGTTCAATCTTAATGAATTGACACTGTCTGCTAATTGGAACAAATCTTCTCCTGTGTTTATTCAATTCATTACATATAACGTATCTCTGCATCTCTCCTGAGGTATGTCTATCGCCTCGCCAACACCCATTCCTGGTGGATCCATCTTGTCTTAATCAATGAACTCACACGAGTCACGTGTCGCGGCATCAGTTTCACTTCTAGGCGCCTCTCGCTGGCTCCTCGGCAACTGATTTAAGGCCCAGTAGGATGTAATGATAAAATTACAGCACAGATGTGTAATTAATGTAAACGTCAACTGACGAGTTTATTTCATTGGTTTGCCATTTATCAGCCCGCACATCGTCATATTCCAAAGCCAAATGTTACAGTTGTTTATGCCCAGGTTAACGTAAAACACTATCTTTTAACATACTAATGGTAGCAACCTTGACAAACTTTTAATGTAACAAAGTTGTAAGCAACGTTTCTTTGTCTCTATTTCTCTTTTTATAATTTATTATTTAATATACATATTTTTTGAAGGAAAAAATCTTTTAAAAACTGTCTTTGGGAATTTCTCTTTATTACTTTTTGTTGTTTTTTTCTGTAACTTTCTGGCTCGTAATTTCTTTTTCTTTCTCTTCCTCTCTCTATATCTCTCTCTCTCTCACTACTCCCCTCAGTCTCGCTTTCTCCTCTGTCACTCTCTCTCTCTCTCTCATTCCCTCCTCTCTCTTTCTACCTCTCTCTCTCTTTCTCTCTCTCCTCCCCTCTATCTCGCTCTCTCCTCTGTCACGCTCTCTCTCTTTCCGTCCTCTCTCTTTCTACCCCTCTTTCTCTCTCTCTCTCTCTCTCTCTCCCTCTTCCTATTTTATAACAAGATATGGTCCAATTTTTTACGCTCTAATCAAGCATTCATCTCATCACGTGACTTCGAGTGGTGCCGGAAGTTCATGTTTAAACACATGAATTTAGTATTTTAACTTTGTAAGAGGGTCAGTGTGACCAACAGTGTATCATGTCGGGTCGGAAGTTCTTGATATCAATTTAAAAATTTTGCGTTAAGTGGCCCCTAATGATCGGTGCTGATGAGGGCGAGTTGACCAATGGGAATTTAGGTCTCTCCTTCCCCATGGAAAGATCTGAGTTAGATCAAATACACTCACACTCTATACCCAGACACACGCACACACACGTATTCACACATATCTATTATCATACAAACACACACATACACCCTCAGACTCACACATATCTAGTATCATACACACACATACACTAAACCCAAACGTCAATACAGTTGAACACATACAAACATCTGTTCCATAAATGCCAATGTTCTTTCTTATCAACATTTTTATACTGGGTTGGAGGTTTTAATTATTATTTTTTTTTATTCCCAACAATTTTTAACAATTAGGTGATTTTTTTTCTCCCTGAAATCTCCTTGTCCCGTTTCCTGGCCCAAGTTCCACACACGGGAATCTTGGAGGTCATTGCTCCATGAAGTGACAACGTTTCGGGGATATAATCTCAAACACAGATTTGTTTATCTTTCTGTTTTTGTTTCTTCACAACAAGCCACTGATGAGAGATAAACCTTCACTAACGGTGACATGCGCATGACACTCGTGCGCACCACCTCGATGTCCATTCAGCACAAGTGCAGGAAAACGAATCGAAACATTTTTTTCTCGAATCTTTCACTTGTCAAATCTGGTATCAATACATTGTCTGATAAATGGCCTGCTTGGAGTTTTATTTTTAGAAACCTTTTAGTTGTCAACACTAACCCCGCCAGAACATTGACATAAGATGGCCTCCATGACAAGGTCAAGGCCGTGACACAAGAGCGGAATATCATGGGAAAAGAATGGTGAATTCTCGGTTCTTAACTTTAAATTGTATTTTTAAGGTGTGGGTGCGAGGCGGGGGGGGGGGCAGTGGAGGTTGAAGATACATATTTCTAGCCTCCCTTTGATTAGATTATCTTTCACGGCGTTTTGTGTTACCCCGGTGTAACTTCGATCTGTAAACATTGTAAGTTTTTACACTTGAGTTTACATTTTACCCCCTTCAAATGTAAAAACAAAATTGCTGAAATTTAAAAGAAAAATCATGCACACAATTTGACATTGGCATCATTTGCTCTCGGTGAAAATAAAATTATTTAAAAGAGATACAATTTATTCCTTTTCTTATTTATTTATTTATTCTATGTTGCAAGACCAACCTGAAAGACATAATAAAACAAGCACACAATGTTTGGAAAGGTTATAGAATTGGAGATTCCAATAATTTTTTTTAGCACACACTACATTCTGTCGTAGAGATCAAGTCTTAGGTTTGTGAGGTTGTGAAACAATTTGATTCCAGTGAGATTTGAAATAAACTATTCCGTTGATATTTTTTAGTATCGGCTGCCCCAAAAGATGATATCTTAGCTTGGCTTGGTAATCTAATAGATGATTTCTTACATCGTCATGGTAATCTAATAGATGATTTCTTAGCTCGTCATGGTAATCTAATAGATGATTTCTTAGCTCGTCATGGTAAGCTAATAGATGATTTCTTAGCTCGTCATGGTAATCTAATAGATGATTTCTTAGCTCGTCATGGTAATCTAATAGATGATATCTTAGCTCGTCATGGTAATCTAATAGATGATTTCTTGGATCGTCATGGTAAACTAGTAGACGATTTCTTAGGTTGGCTACCTCACAATATGATTTTTTTTTAAACTCGTAAAAAGAACATCATTGTCTACGACTCACGAACGTATATTACAAACCAAAGCCCGTTCCACTGTCTAATTGAACCCATTATTGCGTTTTCCATTGTTGCAGTGAAGAGCTCAAGACTAACAACTCATAGAGACCACTGGAACGGTCATTACGTCCCTTGTGTGACCTTGTCGCACTGACACCCTCAGAAGGTTTCAATATTTAAACAACTTCCAAGGAATGAGTCCAATGCCACCTACTGAAATGAGAGCCTCGATGGTTCTCATTCCTCGGCAATCGGCCACGTTAGTGATGCCGATGTCGAGTATTACGTAATGGCTCCAAAATTAACGATACACGCAGAATCGCACATCTAAAACATTTCGTTTCGTATGGAATAACAAAATGTACCATGTGCAGACTTGCTGTCATTGGCAGTCACTCATCTTTCAGCCTAATTTTCACTCTATTACTATTGCTTTGTGCTCTTTGTTTCATTCATAAAAAGTAGCCGTGTGCAAAAACTGCCAAAAACCATTTACTTATTGGTTAGAATTAATTACTGGTCAAAGTTGAAGGTTCAAAAGGAGTTCCTATTTTTATTTTTGCATTTTCCATAGAGGACAGCGTGTTTTGTCACGTGTCACATCTAGGTCATGATCTGGAACTTGTAAACACATCAAAAACTTCGTTTAAAGATAAATTTATTGTCTATACAAGGTTAAATGAGTTATTAATAAAGCATAGTTTAAAAACAAAATAAAGAAATAACTTAAATAACAATTTTATTTAATGGCATAGATCCTGAAAATGAAATCATTATTAGACCGAGACGCAAACAATGGATTTGAGTTCACAAAATATAGGTTAATAGCAGATTCATGCTTCTTCAAGTACTCGGTATGGGTACTCGGTATCTAAACAAATTGCCGCCATTGCTCGGTACTCGATAATTGGCAAAAAATCATACTCGGTTAAGCCCTAGTTTGCACGGAACCTAACATGACATTTACAATAACTTAAAACCGTTTAAAGCCTTATACTTACATGCAAATATCGTCTGCTCCATAGACCATGACGATGTCTTACATGACGAAATGTGTTACATTACAGAAAAATGGCATTGTCTCCAAAACTCATGCAATATCTAAAACATTCGTTTTTTTCAAATGGTCAATACTTTAGATTGGTTTCGTTTTTGTTTGTTGTTGTTTATTGTTGATGTTCATATGATTTTTTAAAAATATTATAATCTTCGTGAAAAGAAAACAGTAGTTTTCCTTCACACAGATCGTGAAATTTGTATCAGTTTGAGAACCGGGTGTAATTGCCCAGATATCCTGGTCACATGACTACAAATAGGAAAGATGGGAAAGCTGATTGTGGAATTTAAATATAATACATAAATGAGATAGGCCTATGCAACGGGTTACTTAAAACGGTACAATTATATCAATGCAAATATTAGGAGTTAGATTTGGGTATTTTTTTAAAAAATACGTTCTAGTCCAACTATTAATAAATAATAATAACCCTTTTCAGACCAACACGGTCTATGGGGCAGGTGAAGTAGCGTTCCCAAGTTTCATTAAGCCATGACTAACAAACAAGGGATTTTTTGGCTAGTACAATGCCCCGGGGGCATTGCCAGCACCAACGCTAGAGCCGTGAGACTCTCTTTAGCCTCAGTTCGACAGTCCAGCGCGATACCGCTAGACCCCATCCTCACTATTAGGGTTATCCAAAATCATATGGGACGGTATTTTAGGATTCTGTATTTATACACTAACATACTGACAATATTAGCATGTGGCAATTCCTTGCGGAATGTAGAAGGAAAAGAATGATCTTCAGCAGATTTAGCAGAGATATAAGGTTTAGGAGCATCGTTGTGTTTAAAACATTGGGCAATTACATTTTTTGGTTTTCAATCCTTTTTCCCGTTTCTCCCTGTGTTTCTTTTCCCGTCACTTTTAAGAACCAGACATGTGTCCATTCATTTGAATCCTTTATATTAACTTGTGGTGTCTGAAAAAATAAATAAATAAATAGGCCCGTGACTTCTTTTACGCAGTGTTCAAGACAAAATTTGAATTCTCTATTGTAATTCTTCAATAATGTCAACATGAAAAACATGATATTACAAAAAAAAATAATAATAATAAAGAGGTGCCGTCCATAAGTGACGTCAAGCAATTTTCACCGATTTTTACACCCCCCCCCCTTTTCCATCGTCATACTCGTCATAATAACTTAGAACCTCCTCCAATATGACGTCACTAAGCGTTGAGCCCTTCACCCCTAAAAGCCGTATTATCTCCTTTAAAATAAGCATGTTGCAAATTGCCTTTTAAATCCTTTATATTAACTTTTGGTGTCTGAGCCGTGCGACCGACCGTGCGACTTGACGAAAAAACTTTGGATCGATTTTTAACCCACTTACTCGTAAGCCAGTGAGCTGAAATTTTGCAGGCAGACTCATGCCAATGATAAAAATGATGTATCAAAATTTCAAATCGATCGAATGGACAGTAATTGAATTATTGAATTTTAAAATTATTTTATTTAAATCTTTATATCCTGTCAATTTTTTGAGATAGAGTGTTGTGGTGCGTAATATGTTCAACAACCATTCATGTCGCGCAATAAGGTGCACATTACATTGACAGTACTTTTTGAAATGCGGTGCACATTATATTAAACACGTTTTACGAGACATAACTAGAATTTTGTATTTTCGGATTGTTTTGCCCTGCGTATTATAATGAACATCCTTATAGATCTTGTTATGTCTCGTATATAAAGGATTTATAGTCAAAAACTTGGTTCTTAGGGTTTAAAAAAAAAAAATTATCATTGAAGCATGTATTCAGTGTAACAATCTAATATCGTAATACGCGTGTAACCATTTAAAACGTCCTAAATAAATTGCAAGCGATTAAATATTTGAGTGGAACTTTTAGTTAAAGTTGCGCATTTTGATGTGACGTCATTTTTCATAAACACCACCCCCTCACCCTCGTCACAAATGCATAACCTCATCCCCTCTTTCCTAGGCGCGTGACGTCATTTAAGGACGGCCCCCAAAGAGTAAAACCAATATCTTTTATACTCTGGTATATGATTAAGGATTAAAACGGGGTGGGGGGAGCGAATTTGTATGTCGTACGGGAGGTGGGGGGTCCAAAAATGTACGGGGTGCAACATGGGGGAGGGGGTACGAAAATACGACTTTTTGTGCGTACACAATATACAGATGGCCCCTGATGAGATGTGTCCCATTGCTGTCAATAATTTTATAGATGAATGTTGGTAATATGTTTTATTGATAATGACCTGCCTGTTGTGTGTTTGCAACAATCAGGACCTGTCACCAGTAGGCGAAAGGCAGCATTTCTAAAAGTGCAACACAACAAAAGTTAATTCCTTCTCTGGAGAGTAATAACTTCCGGTTTGTCATTGAACCGAGGTCCAGTTCTGTTTCACACGCAGCGTTTATTCCTTGTTACACACACACACCTCATGACACACACACACATCATAACACAAACACTCACACACACATCATAATACACAGATACACACACGCACACACACACACACACACATCATAATACACAAACACATCATAATACACACACACACAAACACACACACACACACAAACCCACACACACACACACACACACACACACACAAACACACATACACAAACACACACACACACACACACAAACCCACACAAACTCCGACTTAGTTGACCTCCTAACCGTCCAATGACAAAGGCCGGTAATCACTCACACACCAATCAAAGTGTTCAGCAAAATGATTGCTTGAAACGTGGGACGTGCATAAATTAGCTGCTTCAACGAGTTGTGCGGCTTTCATTTCAACCGCCTTTCTTTGACTCCAACTTTAGTCTCTGTAAAAGATAATCACCAGTTGATTTGAATATTTTTTTTATATACCGCGGTAGCAGGCTTTTCTTTTTTAAATTATAATCTCAAGAGCATTAAGATCGAACAAAATGGGACAACACGTTTAGTTTAAAGTTTAAAGCTATTAAAATTATGGAGAAGGATGAGGATTTAAGTTTCAAAGAAGTCTAAATAATATGAGCTTTAACATGGAAGATTACCTGAAGTAAAGCACTTAATATATAGGCAAAAAGAGATACACAAGGCCCGAGAGAGAAACACAAGGTCTGATAGAGACAGTAAAAGGAAAAGACGTAAACAAGGTAAGGATTAGCCTGACGGGATGTAACAAAACAACGAACGTTTCGGCAAAGAGCCTTTTTCAATTTACATACAAAACACAAATAAAACGAATATAAAAAATTAAAACTTAGATACGGTGAAATCCTATAGTCAATGAAACTCAGGTCTCTGATAGAGACACACAAGGCCTGATAGAGACACACAAGGCCTGATAGAGGCACAAGGCCTGATAGAGACACACAAGGCCTGATAGAGACACAAGGCCTGATAGAGACACACAAGGCCTGATAGAGACACAAGGCCTGATAGCGACACATAAGGCCTGATAGAGACACAAGGCCTGATAGAGACACAAGGCCTGATATAGACACAAGGCCTGATAGAGACACAAGGCCTGATAGAGACACAAGACCTGATAGAGACACACAAGGCCTGATAGAGACACACACGGCCTGATAGAGACACACAAGGCCTGATAGAGACACACAAGGCCTGATAGAGACACACAAGGCCTGATAGAGACACAAGGCCTGATAGAGACACAAGGCCTGATAGAGACACAAGGCCTGATAGAGACACAAGGCCTGATAGAGACACACAAGGCCTGATAGAGAGACACAAGGAATGATAGAGACACACAAGGCCTGATAGAGACACACAAGGCCTGATAGAGACACACAAGGCCTGATAGAGACACACATGGCCGGATAGAGACACACAAGGCCTGATAGAGACACACAAGGGCTGATAGAGACACACAAGGCCGGATAGAGACACACAAGGGCTGATAGAGACACACAAGGCCTGATAGAGACACAAGGCCTGATAGAGACACACAAGGCCTGATAGAGACACACAATGCCTGATAGAGACACATAAGGCCTGATAGAGACACACGAGGAATGATAGAGACACACAAGAAATAATAGAGACACACAAATCCTAATAGAGACACACAAGGAATGATAGAGACACACAAGGCCTGTAGAGACACACAAGTCCTAATAGAGACACACAAGGCGTGATAGAGACACAATTTTGATAGAAATTGAGCTTTTTAAATTTACAATTGTATAATCTTTAGCATTCCATATAAAACGTATAGCCAAAACGTCCTCTTGATTGCTCTAAATATTTTAAAGGCAATTTAAGCATTCACATATTTTGCTACATTATTTCATTAACTCTATAGGCTTTAAATTAGTTCATATGTTTAGTTAGACTTAAGTTGGAAAAACTCTACATGTGTCTTTCTCTTTCAGTTACTTTGTATTGATAAAACCGCTCAGCGTGTAAGCTATTTATAACTATCATTTGAAACATACCTCTAATCAAGCACTTTGTCTTTCGTATGCTAAATGCCATTTACTTCACACTACATGCCACGCACTACACAATAATACTCAATGCTACACACTACAAACCGTATAAACTACACCTTACACATTCCTTTCAATTCTAGTAGTACTATATCTAAATAGTTCACCAGAACGAGCACAAGACGAGTGCAATTAATAAGACGAATGACCCTCGCTAGGGACGGCCAATCACAGTTTATGGTTGGCAAGCTAGGGTGGTGTATTATGGTGAGGGGGCAGGTAGCTAACTGCAGTGCGCATGTCTCGAGACCAACCATGGTTGGTTGGCGCACCCCCACCCCGACGTTCACTCGCATTGTTCTGATTTCTTCGTGCTGTAGTTTGTGTCCGTTCTATGCCCCTTTTCATTGCACTATATATGAGCAAGTCTGCGGCGTATGCTACGTCGCGTGTCGAATCTATTAGAAATAGTTTCCCCAAAACCACAATTTTCATTACATGTCTTACCAAAACAAGAATGTCCATTACATCTGTCTCACCAAATAAGAATGTATATTACATCTGTCTCACCAAATAAGAATGTCTATTACATCTGTCTCACCAAAACAAGATTGTATCTCACCAAGTAATTTCCATTACACCCGTCTCACCAAAACATAAATGTCCTTTACACAAGTCTCACAATGTAAGAATCACAATCTTACACTAAGTTACACATGTACTACTAAAGTAAATATAATATCCATGATAGAATCAACATAGCAGTAATAGTACACATGAACAACTTCTCACCTCGACCTTTTGGGATCAGAACAAAACATCGTTTCCTGTCGGCACTTGATGAGCGGAGGTTAAGACCAATATCCCAGTGTGACATAACTGCAGGATGTGACTAGACACCAGGCACTGACAGGATGTAACAACACTGGTCATTGGCAGGCGGTGTGACAAGACACCTGGCACTGGCTGGTGGTGTGACTAGACACCTGGCACTGGCAGTATGTGACAACACTGGTCACTGGCAGGTGGTGTGACAAGACACCTGGCACTGGCAGGTGGTGTGACAAGACACCTGGCACTGGCAGGTGGTGTGACAAGACACCAGACACTGGCAGGATGTGACGACACTAGGCACTGGCAGGATGTGACAACACTAGGCACTGGCAGGATGTGACGACACTGGGCACTTGTCACTTGGTGTGACAAGACACTAGGCACTGTCACTTGGTGTGACAAGACACTAGGCACTGTCACTTGGTGTGACAAGACACTAGGCACTGTCACACTGTCACTTGGTATGACAAGACACTAGGCACTGTCAGGTGGTGTGACTACACACCTGGCACTGGAAGTATGTGACGACACTGGTCACTGGCAGGTAGTGTGACAAGACACTTGGCACTGGCAGGATGTGACAAGACACCTGGCACTGGAAAAATGCGAATAATTTTCGGTCGTCAGTGACAACCGTTGCAGTGACACCAAGAATGCCACCGATAACGTGATCCTGGAGGCATCATGAGTCTGTGACAGCTGTGTTGTCGTTGACAGCAAACCCTTGTCACTGACAACCGACGCGCGGCGCTGTCAGCACACGTGACAGCGATTAAAGCACACCTATCACTTCTCTGTTACAGACGCACCTTCTATACAGAAGATGATTATTGTCTACCTATGTGTGTTTGTGGTGTAGCCACTTTGATTAAAGGGGAGAGAAGATTGTTCTATGAGTACCTACAACTTTGCTACCCAGCAGGCGGGTACCGGCCCTTGGCAAGACACGAGGGGGCGTTGATGTTGCATTGTTTCTTCAATCACTCACGAGGACGACACGAGGTCAGCGTCTGGAGAGGGCGGGGAGGGGTTTGTCACCGGAAGATTAAAATGGCGGCCTGACTAATGACTGATGGGTAAAGGCGAGTTCTTTTTTAACACTGGTAATGTTTGGTATGGTTTGTTGGCGTGTATACAAACACAGTTAGAGTGACACACACCACAATGGTACCAAGTAAGATCGATAATGTAAACTAGCACTCTGACTAGAAGTACCCACCTATATTTAGACGCAAGTGCAGGTTGTGCTATAAATTAACAGAGCCTTAGCTGTCGATGCAAGGCTTAAAATAGTTATACTTGTACTGAAATTTGGACTTCATAGTTTGTCCGTTTGTTTGTTTGTTTGTCCGGGCACAGTCGTTAAGTCAAGAAATACTAAGTAAATTGAATTTTTTACCACCAAATGAAGTTAAAAGATATTTCTTTAGGGCTGGTACTCATTAAAAAAAATGTGATCTATTAATCTGGATTTTTAAAAAATCGATTAGTTGATTAGTTTCGATTAATTATATTTGTAATAACGCACATATAGAAGCCATTTAGTCAACATTCATTATTTCACGAAATCGGTTTAGTCGTGGCTGTATCACGGCTCCCAAATTGTGTGACGTAACAACAAATTCGTTCGACTATGCACGAACTAAGGAAGAAAAACATTTTTGTGACGTATATACGTCTACTTAAATACGAGGGAAAAGTATGTAACAAAAAGTATAAATTATTAACAATTTGGAGAAAAGAAATATTAGAAATGTTTTCTTAAATTGTAATAGAATTTTAATAGATTTTAATCGACCTAATAAATTTTAATCGATTAAAATTTTCAACGATCAATAGCTAATTTCCGCAGCTATAATATATTTACTTTTAATAGACCGTTAGCTTGCCAGACGACAAATCTACATTTCGAATGGAAACTTTCCCTATTTTAAAGACCTCATTAAGAAAAGCGACCAATCAGCCAAATTGCTTCCCTATATAAAGCAGGTGGTGTCCAAAGGGTTCATTAAATAAAAAGTTTCAAATCCTGGACATTGACGGACGAGGCAAAGAATAAACGATCTAAGACAATAACTACTTTCCACGAGACAGGCCGACTTTAGCGAGTGTTTCCGACGAGTGCATGAAAACTCCTGGCCGCAGCTGATTGGTCAATACAAAAGAAGCACTTAATCTATTAGCATTTGATCGGGTCTGACGTGGCCATTAATTAACGCTAGAAATGTTTTAAATGTTAATAAAAACGAAAATAGTTTCACAGAAATAAAATAATATTTTTAAAAAATGTCTTGTAAACTTATTTTATGACTTGGGTAAAGGCAAGACTCTCCCCCACCTCATACACAATTACCTTCACAATCCGCCATTCACCATACATTTATTACACACCTCGCAAAACGGATTTCTCACATCCCACATTCTGTCAAACACCTAACTTACTTCAGTCTCCTGAGAAGCACGCAACACTCCCCTCACACACACACACAACTGAACACCGCCCCTTCCATCATCAGAACCGAAGGGCGCGCCCCCATGTTTCACCATTTAAATTAAAAGGCGCCATATGAAATGGGTAAAGTCGTACATTGAGACAACGATATGGTAATGATGGATAAGCGTAGGACGTAATAATTGTGTATATAAGCAGTATCTGCGATGTATAGTGAAAGGGTGACCCGTCAAAACGGCCTCTGTCATAACGGCCCCGGTCAAATCGGCCCCGGACAAAATGGCCCCAGTCAAAACGGCCCCTGTCAAAAGGCCACAGTCAAAACGGCCCCAGACAAATAGTTCACATTTTAAAATTATATTTTGTATTTTAAGTTAATTTTAACCTTTGTTCAACTTATTCACTTTTTAAGAAAGTTGTCAAAATTGTACAATTATTTCTTGTGGCGTTATGATATTATTTATTCTCAACAAACAATTGTGACGTGCTACCATATAGTTTAAATGTTATTAAATCATTCCTTGTGATATTATTATTATTGTTTTTGTGTGAACTAAAACTGACTATGAATCGGTGAGTAAAAATAATAGTATACACTTTTACTCCATTAACGTATAATAGTACAGGGCCGATTTTTCTGCGACGTTTTGACAGGGGCCGTTTTGCATGAGGCAATTTTGACACGAGCCGTTTTGACCGGAGCCGTTTTGTCATTGACGTTAAGTCAGGGGCCGTTTTGTTAGGGGCCGTTAAGTCAGGGGCCGTTTTGTTAGGGGCCGTTAAGTAAGGGGCCGTTTTGTCAGGGGTCGTTTTGACCGAGGCCATTCTGTCAGGGCCAATTTGTCTGGGCTGTTTTGTTAGGGGCCGTTTTGTCGGTGAACCTAATGAAAAATATTCTGATCACGCACTCCGTGGGTACTGACACACCTGGTCATGATGGGGGTACATCAAGGCTTGTTCAAAGGGATTTCACTGGGTGATTATATTGTTCTTGATTAAAATAAAACAAAAGCAAAGGAACTTGAGTCGAGAAAACAAAAGCGTTATTAACGCAAGAACACACCAGGAATTCTGAAAATGGAAGCAAAACCACACAACTAGTTGACTTCAAAGAATTTGCCACACCTTGCATGATGAAAGTTCTAATTATTCTGCTGTCTCTTAATTCCTAGGATAGGTACACAAGTAAGTGTTAGAAATGGTTAGGGTTAGATTTGGTTAGGGTTAGGGCACCGTTATGGTTAGAATTGATTAAGGTTAGGGTTAGAGTTGATTACGGTTAGGGTTAGAGTTGATTAGGGTTAGGGTTAGAGTTGATTAAGGTTAGGGTTAGAGTTGATTAGGGTTAGGGTTAGAGTTGATTAGGGTTAGGGCTAGAGTTGATTAGGGTTAGGGTTAGAGTTGATTAGGGTTAGGATTAGAGTTGATTAGGGTTAGGATTAGAGTTGATTAGGGTTATGATTAGAGTTGATTAGGGTTAGGATTAGAGTTGATTAGGGTTAGCATTAGAGTTCATTAGGGTTAGGATTAGGGTTAGGGTTGATTAGGGTTAGAGTTGGTTAGGGTTAGGGTTAGAGTTGATTAGGGTTAGGATTAGAGTTGATTAGGGTTATGGTTAGAGTTGGTTATGGTTAGGGTTTACTAGGATGTGGTGCCTGGATGCACGGGTTGAGGTTAGTGATAGAAAGTCTGGATAAGACGAGAAGATGTTGTATGTTTGTTGATGTTGTATGTTAGGTGATGTTGAATGTTTGGTAATGTTGAATGCTTGGTGATGTTAAATGTTTGATGATATTGTATGTTTGGTAATGTTGTATGTTTAGTAATGTTGTGTGTTTGTTGATGTTGTATGTTTCGTGATGGTGTGTGTTATGTGATGTTGCATTTTTTGCGATGTCAAATGTTTGTTGAGGTTGAAGACTCCCTGTGTGACGTCAAGACAAGTGGTATGAGTAAGGTCAAGGACACGTACAAGACAAACGGTTGTTATGACAAAGGTCAAGGACACGAACATGACAAGTTATTGTTATGACCAAGGTCAAGGACACGAGTTTACTTGCCGTGTTTGATGGTCTCCAAGGGAATCTCTACATAGCGATTGGCGCTCCTCTGGTGTGGGCGTTTCTGTCCTGGCAAAGCTCCGCCCACCATAATGTCACGAACTCCTAAACGGCTTGACGTGAATAGACCATTAGCTTGTCACGTTGTGACTGTACCACGTGATGTGGAGACACATGACGTGCTATAGCTAGTGCCAATCGGCCATTTATACAACATCCAGGTGATCTATTGGTATGATGATGTCATCTGAGACACGACATACAAGAGACATGCTGCTTAAGTTTTAACGGCACGGGTCTTAAATTATTATTTTTTTTACTTGATTGAATGGCATTCCATACCAATTGTGAGAACCTCTAGTTTAGCTTCCTTTAAGTAAGAAAACACACAAGTTTAACTTCCTTATAAAGAATAGTCAAATACGACATCCATCACACACGGTAATTCCTTGGCAATGGGTCTCACATCTCTGAGATGGACCTCACGTGAGAGTGTGCACAAGAAAGCTGCTGTAAGGTCCCACAAAGTCGAACGCTTCTGTGCCAGGAATTAAAACTTTCGTGTTCCCGCGGCTTCATCTTTAGACGTGGCACACAGCCACCACAACATGAGACTTTACTAGGGGACATGGGGCAGTAGGAGGCTGGTAGTGGGCGTCACGGTTAGAAAACTGGCACGGCTCACTGGACGACAGCCTGGTCCGACACCGTCAATAGCTGAACATAATTTTATATGTATACACTGATGTACAGCTGGACACACCATCTTATGGCTGGACACACCATCTTATAACTGGACACACCAACCTATTCTGGCTGCAATAAACACTTTTGGCTATACACAAGATCTAACCGATGACGATGTGACGTCCCCAGGAGCTGTTGATTGATGACGTAGCTACGTGACGTCCCCAGGAGCTGTTGATTGATGACGTAGCTACGTGACGTCCCCAGGAGCTGCTGATTGATGACGTAGCTACGTGACGTCACTAGGAACTGCTGATTGATGACGTAGCTACGTGACGTCCCCAGGAGCTGCTGATTGATGACGTAGCTACGTGACGTCACCGGGTGCAGATGTTTGATGACGCATATAGCTAGATTGGATGGAGAACACGAAACAGAAAAGAAACGTTAAAAGAAGACAATAAATGGTGGATTACGTGACTCAGCAAAAATTAACAATTAGTGCACAAAGATGTACACACACACACACACACACACACACACACACACTGTAAACTTAGAGTGCCTAAATTGTAACAAAATGTACTTTCATTGCAAACTAAATGTACTTTTACTCCACTCTAATTGTACTTAAACTGTACATTAAATTGACCTAAACTCAGGGCCGCCGCCAAGGGGTGAATCCAGGAATTTACTCAGGGGCCCCAACTGAAAAGGGGGGGGGGTAAGCCACGCTTTTTTAAAATTGCTGATACTGATATATATTCTTACAATTATTCAAGTGACATGTAACAAAAAAAAATAATTAAAAACTAAAAATTTAAAAACTTACATTACAAGAAAAAATGACCGAAATACGTTTATGCACTATGAACAGTTCCCTAGAGATGTTCATCGGAATTTCGCGTTTTACGTCACAGTTTTCTTACAATAATATAATTTAGTCACCAAATACGTCTTCCGATGACTCTCACTTACTTGAATGGTTGTAAGCATTGTAATTTTTTGCTCTTCACTTACGACTCGGTAAGCTGTAAATGTCTTAAATACTTATTTTGGTAGTTATTTCAACCTTCAAAAATGAGTTAAGAATTGTATCTGATTGATTAAAAAAGGAGGGATGCGGTGGGATATGGTGGTCGAGTGGCAAGCGCGCTCGACTGGCGTACCGATAGTCACGAGTTCGAATCCAGGCAAGGGTTTGTTCCTGTGGCCTAAGGAGTCCCTGAGTCACCCAGCTCCGAATGTGTACCTAACTGCAATAGTTAGGCGGCTGGGTAATGCGTGGAACCCTCGTAGGCTGTGACCGCTGCATCACTTGCCAACAGATCATCTCTCATGGTCTGTGGACGCAATTATCTTTTGCATAGAAGGGGCGTCTGTATATCTAAGATAAGATCAACAATGTCAATTGGGAACTGATAGAAGTTCCAAAACGTCATCACCCCCTCATCGTCTTAAAATATTTGGCACTGATCGTATTTTCTTCGTCGTTTTTATGGGGTTTCGGTTAAGATTCTCAATCATTTTTCAATCTCTAAACATCGAAATAATTTAAGATAAACTATTAATATTTTTGTAACAAAATGTACAAATAAATAAGATTGTAAATTGTAAATATCAATCAAGAATGTTACTAAATGTACCGCTACTTAAAAATGTTTTAAAAAATAGGTTTCATATGACTTTGACAATTTAGGACTTAACTTTGGCAATAATGATAAAAATTAGTTTTGATTTACACTGCTACTTCTAGCACTGTTAACAGTAATAATAAATAGTATTAGTATATTTATTCTTAACCAAACTTAATACTAAATTTTAGTTGATAGTCTTTTATAATTATATCCTGTCTTAAATCTTTGCAGCAGGTCTATTCTTTATTTGACTTTACTATTTACTGAATGTAAATGATTTCAAGTAAATAAATAAAACTCTTAACAATCAATAATCTAATTATCATTATGACATTTAATGGGCCTAGTAAAGTAGGTTAAGTGTATATTATATAATACACGCATGTAATATACATTTTATGTCATATAATATATAAAATGTTTACTTAGTAAGTTAAGTAATAGTGACGTGAAGCGTATCATAGTTTATAGCTTCATTCATTCAATTAACTTGTAAAAAAGTGCTTTTCTGCTTGAACCTTTCATACATATTAATATTGACTTCAAAAAATTTCAATTAAAATCCAATAAACATGTAATTCTTTTTCTTTTTGGTTGCTTAATTTGGCTTGAGAGCAAATTATTTTTTCAACTTTAAAAATAATTTTTAACAACACGACCTATAATTTTTTATTTTCTAAAAGGAAGTAATATTTGTTGTAAAGTATCAGGTAAAGTTTTTAATAATGTTGTAAATTAGAATGTGATTGTTTTCTGAAAATTTGATGCAATCATCTTTAAAAATAAAAAAAGAGTTATTGTCACAAATGGATGAGTAATTTTTAAAAAATAGGTAACACGTTTTTGTAAAAATAAAATATAAAGTTTTTCTAAATATCTAAATATATGGGGCTTACAAAAATTAACAAAAAATAAAAAAAAAAAAATAAAAAAAAATCGATTTCTGTTCAGGATAGAAAGATGAAATTTCTGTTTTTAGAAATCTTAGAGATAACTTTTGAAAAAGAATAAAAAATTTAGAGTATTATGAAAATATTTACATTTCTTAGCAAAGTACCTACAAGCTTAGTTGAAATAACACCTTTCTAAGCAAGTTGTTACTTATTCCAACGTTTGAATAATTAACTTTTAAGTTATTATTATTTGCCTAACAGATCAAAGTAGAACATATAATTGAAAAAAAAAGTAAAAAAAAACACGTTTTTTCACTAAAAAATCCTTTATATACGAGACATAACTATAAGGATGATCATTACAATACGCAGGGCAAAACAATCCGAAAATACAAAATTATAGTTAGATCTATGTCTCGTAAAACGTCTTTAATATAATATATTTTTAAAAATTACTGTCCATGTAATGCGCACCTTATTGCGCGACATGAAAGGTTGTTCAACATATTACGCACATTACACTCTACCTCAAAAAATTAACATGATATAAAGAGATAAATAAAATAATTTAAAAATTCAATAATTCAATTACTGTCCATTCGATCAATTTGAAATTTCGATACATCATTTTTATCAAAGGCATGAATCTGCCTGCAAAATTTCAGCTCGCTAGCTTACGAGAAAGTGGGTTAAAAATCGATCCAAAGTTTTTTCGTCAAGTCGCAC
>MUZC01004570.1:363209-384748 GCA_002072015.1 Radix auricularia | reverse complement strand
TAAATACTTTGCGTACATTTCATAAAGTTTAATAATTCGTATTTATCAAAAAAGGACAAGTTAGTTGGTCTTTTAAAAAAAGGTTGGCGCCGTAGGCGCCCAAAAAAAGGGGGCGCCGCAGGCGCCACGGCGCCCGGCACAATCTATCAAAAAAGGACAAGTTAGTTGGTCTTTAAAAAAAAGGTTGGCGCCGTAGGCGCCCAAAAAAGGGGGCGCCGCAGGCGCCACGGCGCCTGGCACAATCTAGTATATAATAAAAGGCTAATTTCTGAGCGGTCATCGATAGCGAATGGTCCCTCAAACTCCTAAAAAATCCAACAGCCAATCAGAAAAATATCTCATATTTAACACGTTTACGCGGACGTTCAAATCGAGTTAGTTTTTGTGCATTTTTTCCCCCAGACTTTATATTGAGCTGTGCACTTTAAAAAAATATTTTATCGTCAAAATACGGTGCATACATTTTTGTTTTCGCATATTAAATTGAGTTGTTGCTTTTTTATGGGTTATTTCTTTATTTGATAGATACGAAGACAAAGTTTCATTATAATGTCACACGACTCAAGGGTTTTAGTTTGTTAACGTGTGAATGAAGTTGTGAATTTTGTTGTTTTATTAATTAAAAATTCTAATTATAATTCTGTAATTAGTGTGTGAATTTTAGTTGGAAATCGATGGCTAAAGTCAAATATGTCTATTATAGAGATAATTATAAACACATATATAATTATATGCTGTTCTTGTTGTAATAAACTAGGGGACAGCCAGAAATCAAGATCGGATGTCTTGATTTTCAACACAATATGGATTTGGTAAATACTTATCGCAGATTCGAAAAGTGTCCGGATGTCAGTGTAGTAAACCTTTTTTAAAAAAAAAAATCACATTAAATTACTATTAAAAACATTAGCCAGAATTTTGCTACACGCATTGGGATTTATAGTCAAAAACTTTGTTTTTACGGAATATTTATTATAACCATAAGGAATGGTATTTTTGACAGGATGCACTTTTATGACCAGTCAAAACGGCTGTTGGAGGGGAGGTACAACATGCCAACCAAATGACGGCTTTGTTGCTCGTATAAAATAAAAGCCCACTTTACTTGGTAACTTTGAGGGAAATCACTTTGTAGCGTTTAGGAACATAGCATGTCTTATGAAATTTGAAAATACAGACGTTAAATCACAATCCCCTTGGTTTCGAGATGAACAGAACGTGTGGTGTTTCTCGCCGTAAAATGCTATATGACGACATAGTTTGGAAAAGGGAACGATTTAAAAAGAGCCGTTAATAGTTTTGCTGACTTTCAGCGCGTGCAGAATTTTAAATGACAGTCATTTACGCTCACTCATTCTGACGCATACAATAATATTAACGTAAGTTGTACTGGCTTTTGAAAAATGTTAGCGCTCCAGAACAACCTAATTTATGTAATAAAAGGCTATAATACAATGTCTCAGATTTAAAAGTGTATTAATAAACATATATTATTTAATATATCGAATAATAACGTTGAATGTTTATTGATGGACTATTGCTTATTTCATTGTCATTTTCTAAGAAGAGCTATTTTGTATAAATCAAAAAAAAAATATAAAAAAAAAATAATAATAGCAATAAAAATTTAAAAAATAAGACGCACAAACACAGACATCCACATACATGCACATGCACACAATTTACCATTAAAAAGGTCACAAAGATTCCCTCTATAAAATAATAAATGTGCCGGCTGTTGGAATAACTTGCATCCATGAAAATATTAGTCCTATTGATAATCCATTTTGCTCTAATAAAGCTGAACTGATTACTTCTAAATCCATATTTTCCTAGGTGGCAAGCTGTTTAAGACACCGTCTTATAAACAATCACGTTTACTGGGAATGAACTAAAGCTGCAGTATAGTATTAGTATTATAAATATTTTATACAGTATTTTTTTATTTGTAAGTTTGGAAAGATAACTAATTCATAATTACAAAATTAGTCAAATTTCGGCCATTTACTAACGAATGTACTTTCTCTTTTGGATCGAGCCCTTAGGCTCTTAAGACCCGGTTCAATTTTTCGCAGGCGAGCCTCATCAAGCGGGCATCGCCATAGAGGTAATCCTCTGCAGGTACCGCAACTTCACCTTCCAACGCCCCGTCCAACTCGGGGCAACATTCGAGTACGTGGGCCACAGTCTCCTCGGGGTAGCCACACAGCCGACAGGCCAGTTCCCTCCTGTTGTCAAACTTGTACAAGTAGCTTCGTATTGGACAATTGGACAATGGTCAGATCTCATCATCTCCCTCTCTTAATCTACGGCCATTTACTAAATGCAACGATTGAAATGACAATTTGCCTATTAAAAAAAAAAAAATTACACAGCATTAAAAAAGACCGACCCGGATGTCTGCAAAGTCTTTTTCATTTACTTTTTTTATAAGCCTGATTGCAGTCCCACCCCCACCCCTTTTGTAATACAACATTTATCGCAATCATCAATTATTACTCGTTTGGAATGTTGAAGGGGAGGGTTATATATTTTTTAAATGTTTATTTATTGACATATATTAAAACAACTCTTTCATGTTTTTATAGTTAGTTTAATTTTATTATTATAATAAATAAATGATAACAGATAATTAAATTTAAGATGTAGAAACGAAAGTGTCCTAACCTTCAGGCTTGAAACTTCGCTAAATATAACGTCCTATGGAATCGTCCAGGGTCAAGATACCATGAAACTTTTAACAAGTTTATAGTCTCCACTCTAAGTTGTTAAAGGTGTTACGAGTTGTGTTGGGTAAACTACGAAGGACTGTCTATTGACGCTTTCATTTAGCTTATAAAATAGGAACGTTAACTACTCCGCATTAGCTACTCAACATTATTTTCTTAGCAACTATGTAGTGATAATTTTAAAATATTAAATTTATAATGGAATGCCGCATTATCCCAATCATGAATTCACATATAACGTAGAACTGCTTGTCAGTGTATATATATACTATCATTATATAACTTAAACATACTGTTTTTTTGTTTTTTGTTTTAATAGACAATAATATTGAATGTAATATTTCATGCCAAAATTGAATTTTTAAAAATAATAAATAATACAAATATTAAAATAACATATTTGACGATGTGGAAATGAAAACATCTGGGGTCAAAACGACCTTTGATCGAAAGCTATTATTGTCGAACTGTCTGAGATCCAATATTATCCTTCTGTGTTCGATCAGTCCGTGGTCAAATCGAACGGGATCGAAAAGTCATCTGATTGAATTAACATATTGGAATTGTGCGGGGTCGAGTCGTACTGTATCTAAATTTTATCAAACTTAAAATTTCAACATTAGATATAGACAGGGAAATAACACAAACAGTAAGTAAAGAGCCAAGAAATCAAATGATAAAACACAATGACTGAAAACAAACGTTCAAAGAAAAGATAACTAGTAATACATTCCATACTGGCTCCTCCACAAAGACTTTTACAGTAATAAATATTTCTTTATAAAAAAATAGACAAATACAATTATACGTTTTATCAATGAATTAATTTATTTTTAAATGTAATGTCCAAAAAATATGATTGTTTTATTAAACTGCGTTTCTCATTCAAAGAAAAAGATTAATAAAAAAAAAATTCAGAGAAGTAATAAGCAAAATTGTATCATTAGAATTTCATCGCAAGGTCCTCTCTTGTAAACTGTTTTTGCCCTCACCCTATAAGCCTGTAATGGGGAGAAAAAGGTGAGAACAAAATATTAAGATTTTAAAGTTTTGTGAACATTATGTTGTATGCATGCAGTTTGATGTGATTATATTAAACAATTACGTATCTATCACAATAAAATCAGGCACAATATTTGTTATCTTTGTTTTATACCCGTAACAGGGCGTGGTGGACATGCTTGTTGGGTCACGGATGTTACAACTTGTGTCAGATCATCATCACTGTCAGATTTGAAGACATGTTCAGCGCCACTTGAAATAGCCAAGAGCTCAGGTTGAAGCACATCACCAAAACCAACAACGTTGATTGTAATCCCTTGATCTTTTATACGATCGGCAGCTTGTTTGGCTGAGAACAAAATATTGAACGAAAAATTATGTTATTTAAAAAGGAAACCATGAAAACTTTCCCTAAAGACACTTGTCAAAGAGAAAAGCTTTACTCTTAAATTTCAGAGAACTTCTTAATTAATTAAAAATTTCAGTGTTTAATTTTTTTTTTAACTTAAGGAGGTTCATGTTAATTCCAAAGTTTAACACAAAGTATCGCCCTTTCTTGGAATACATTAGAGAAAGTTGCCAGCTAAGACATTGAAGTACAATTTTATCACGGAAAAAGGTTCTGTGAATCATGTTTTCTGCACTCTAGAGAGAGGTCTAACAGACATATTAAGTGTTGGCATCAAATATCTATTAGTAGTTTACTGAGGGTTGAAGAACAAAACAAAGATTGCTTTAACAATTTTTTTAAAAACAGGTTTTATTTTTATTTTCTTAAATCTCAATGGTCTTTGTTTTGCTTTTTTTTTTTTTCTTGCCACATACATCGACATGAAATGTCCTGAAAGTTGCGCGGTGCAATTCAAAGAAAAAATAATTTAGATAATGAAAAAAAAATGATTTGATTCTTAACTTTTAAGCATACGTTTAAAGTTAGTAGGCTACATGTAATTGAAATTAATAATTTAAAACAAGCTGTAATTAAACTCATAAAATTAAAAACCTAGTTTGTTCCCTATTAAGTTACAATAGTTCATTGTAACATTCAGGGCGAGGAATTGTCATTACGAAGAACTCAGAAACAAACTAAAAAAATAAAGGAAAAAAAAAACGATTAGCAAGGCCGAAAAGAAATACAATAGCTGAAATAATTTGATTCGAAGATTTTATATTAACATTTTAAATAACTTACTCTTGACCGGGTCATCAGATTTGCCGTCAGACATTACAATAACAGTTTTAAAAGAATTATTACGAGCACCAGCGGCCTCAGTAAACATTTGATCATTAACGATCAAGTCCAGAGCTTTGTCGGTTCTTGTTTTGTGGCCCTCGTAAGGAATAGCACTCAGATTCTATAATCAAAAATAATATTTTTACTAGGGCTGCGGAAATTACCGATTACTTTCTCGATTAATCGGTAAAATATTTTATCGATTAAAATTATTTTAATCGATAAAATAGCGATTAAAATTAAAGAAATGTTTTAAACAATTTTTTCGATTTATTAATAAATAATTAATCATTAATAATAGTTTGCTTTTTTACGTACACACTTCTTCACTGTTAATAAAAGTTTTTTCAAAGTGTAAACTTTAAAATAAGCTGTTTTTATAAGGAAAATTATATAAAAAATTAAACATTATTTTTACTTAATTAACAATAACAATATTTCAGTTCATTGACATATTATTATTTTGTACTGCTTATCCTTAAATTTTAAAAAATTGCATGTTTTTATTACTTCGCTTGAAATTTTCAGTTTGATAACGTCATACATCTTATTTTTAGTTTTAATCAAAATTATCGATTAATTATTCGGTAATTTTTAAAAAGTTAACTATTAAATTTTAATTAATCGATAACAGCCCTAATTTTTACATTTGATGCTTGGAATTAGCTGCAGAACATTTAAAATATAATAAACTCTTAAATATTCATAAATTTTGTATTTTAATTCAATCGAATTTACTTAAATGGCATGTTATGTAAACTAGCTAAAATAACTGTCTTCAACCTGGCCGGTTTTATCGATCCCATTTTGTAATAAACTCTTAAATATTCATAAATTTTGTATTTTTAATTCAATCGAATTTACTTAAATGGCATGTTATGTAAACTAGCTAAAATAACTGTCTTCAACCTGGCCGGTTTTATCGATCCCATTTTGTACCCCACCAAGTACGATCCTTTTGCGTCATGGGATCTCTGTCTAAAGAATATACTACACTAAAACAACAGGAATACTTGATGGTTCATAAATGGTAATTAAGTAATATCCCCTTTTCACACCATTATGGTGTATGTGGGAAGTTGGGGGCGGGGGGTAAAGGCCGTTAGTGGGAGATTGTGTTGCTAAACCCGGTAAGATGCCAAATAAAGTAAAAAAAAAAAAAAAAAAAAAAAAAAAAAACATCTCTAGAATATTTCGTATTAACTTGAATCACGTAAATAAAATTAAGATTATTTTAAATTCATAATATTACAAATATTTGGGGCAAAACTTGAAATTTTGCAACAAAATAAAAAATAAACTTATAACAAAAAAGTTTAACATTTAAAACTCTAGGATTTTCTAAAATAATTATTATTTACATAACGCCTCTCTAAAGTGAATCTAATTAGTATGACAACTTATCAATTATAGTCAAAGTAACATGTACAATTTTTTAAACTCTTTTAATGAAAGTCTCTTTGAAAGATCGGGGTGCTAGAGTAAAAAAAAATCTTTATAAATTTTAATTAAAATCATAAAATAAAATTAAAAACAATACCGTCAATTAATTTAAGATTAATGTATATTTAAATGCAGGTTAGCATCACAAAAGCAATAATTACAAACTTTGACTTGAGTTTAATTTCTATGTAAACAAATAGTAGTGTTTAAAATTAGAGTAATGTGTCAATATTGGTCTAGAACTTGTAAAATCAAATATAGATAAATCTTTTTTTTTTTCATAATTAATTGCAGCTTAAATTAACATATATTTTAACACGGGTCATCAAATTTTCATAAACTTATTTTGGTCATTACCCACTTATTAGCACCAGGGCTAATGTTTAGAATTATTAACATGCCTCATATTAGGAAAAACAATATTTTGGCCCATGGCGCCTAACAAATGGATATTAAGATTTGATGTTCATAAAAGAGTTTATATAGGATATGCAGTTGATGTGCTTTAATTGTCTTCTAAATCCTATTATCAACATAGTGGCTAGATTTAAAAAATAAAATATTTGAAATCATTAAGTGTATCTAATAAGAAAAATTAAAAGGGCCCCAGACTAAACGAAACATGTTTTATAATTTAAAATCATCTGTTTTGGTAAGAATGCTAGTAGATATATATTTCAAATTTTTTAAGATCTCTAAATTGTTGTATAAATGTATGGGTCACAAAGCAACAAACAATTATTGTATTATATATATGTGTATGTATAATGTAACGGTAAATATTATTTTTTTAAAAACTACAATTAACGATACTAATAGCATTTAGGCTATTTGAAAAATAGACTTGTGTTGATCTTATAAATATTGGCCTAAAAATAGAATTATCAAGATATTTTAATGTAGGAAAAAATATAATATCAATACCTGGCTCAGGTCGACAAAAGATAGGTGGTCTTTAAGGTCAAAATATTTAACTGCGTAAGAGCTGAAAACAACTGCCCCGACCATGACAGCTTGCGGCCCGATGTTGATGCTGGAAACCAAATTTATTGCGAAGCGGATCTCTTTCTGGTAGTTGCTTTGTCCGATGCTAAATGAAGAATCCAAGACGTATATGAGGTCAACAACGGGTGTACAAGCTGAAATCAAAGTTGACAATAAAAAAAAAGTTAAACTAACTTTAAAAACGTCATCGTACAAATTTATACGTGGTACGTGGTGGTCGAGAGGTAGCGCTCTCGACTGTCATACCGATGGTCACGAGTTCGAATCCACACGAAAGTGAGGATTTGTTCTCGGGGCCTGAGGAGTCCCCGAGTCACCCAGCTCCGAATGGGTACTTAACTAGACAATAGTTAGGCGGCTGGGGTAATGCGTGGAACCCCTATAGCCGTGGCCTGTGACCGCTGCATCACTTGCCAACAGATCATCTCTCATGGTCTGTGGACGCAATTATCCTCTGCATAGAAGGAGCGTCTGTATATCTAAGATAAGATAAGATATATACAAGTTATAACATAAAGATGCACGTCAAAAAATAGGGGTTGTTTTTTAATTATTAAGTACAGTAAGACCCCGCTTAATGCTGTTTCGTTTAGCGCTTTTTCGGTTTAGCGCTCTTATATGTCAATGAGGGGATTCCCCGGACTTGTCCGCAGTGCTAGGTTTCCTAAGGGGCTGTACGGAGTAGAACGGACACTTTTATTTCCATTTGAAACATTTTTTGACATTATCAATAAGAACATTTTGAAGAAAAAAAAACTACATCATGAATGCTGTAGAAAACATAAACCTGTCTTGGAATGAGATAACAAAAGCATCTTTTAAAGGAGTATGGAAGAAAATTTGGCCAGATTGAAGTAAGATCAAAGGCACTGGACCATGTCGATATGGACCATGGATGCAATAGTGGAATTAGCGAAATAAACCGGTTTATATGAAGTAAATGTGGGAGATGTCGAAGAAAAAGTTTAAAGACACAGCAGCTAGTCTTTTTAATGATGAGCTCAAGGAATTAACTGAGAAAAAGAAATCAAAGATATTGATAGTAGTGACTTCGAAGAAGAGGAAAAATAACTTTCGATGGCGTTTATAAAAATGAGGTTGACTATCATAACTGAAACTATGGACAATTTTTTTGAAAATTATTCACATTTTGACAGGAGCTCAAAAGAAGACGGTTCGTTAAAATGGATGCTTTATCTAATTATCAACAATCTCTAACAGATCGCAAAAGGGAAAGTCAAACTACATTAGATGCGGTCTTAATAAAAAGTCCGAGATTTGAAAACGCAGGATAGACTGACTGATTTAGAATTTTTTTAATGGTATATTCGTTAATTTTTAAAACTTAAAAAAAAAAAAAATATTTTTAATTAATTAATTTATTATTATTTTATTTTTTTGTTAAAAGTAAATGTTTGGTTTTATTTTCATTTTAAAAAATCATTATTATTAAATTTAATACCAAGCCAATTTTCTACCCATTTTCCCTAACCCAATTATGAACATGTTAAGATAGCCTCGTTTAGCGCTGTTTCTTCGATGGAACGTGTCTCCCGCGTTAAGCCGTGTCATAATGTATTCATGAAAATATTATAAATAATAAAGTGTATTTTTCAAGAGTTTGAAAGAAGTATATTTTATTAAGAAACTAGCGATTTCCCCGCGCGTAGCTGCGGTAAGTTGGAGAATTAGTGATGAGTGAGTGAGTGCATAAAAAAACTATATTTGGGTCCCGGTGCCCAGCAAAAGATATTTTAAATATTATTTCACCTGCTGCCATCACGGAAGTGTATTTGACAAACCCCCAAAGTTACATGAGTTTACCTATTTAGGAAATAGGATTTGTAAATAGCACACATTAAAAAAAAACACTTTTTTAAATCCCCAGCCCCATTGAGTGGGAATTTTAAAATGATTTTACCCCACTTTTCGTTGTGAGAGGGTACCCAACAACTTCCAAAAGTTTTATGCTTCTACCTAAATGGGAATGGGAGAATTATTGATGTTCAATTTTTATATAGTTTATATTAAGAAAAAAAATATACCTTTGCCCCCCCCCTCGCCCCCACTATGAGATATTTTAAATATATTTTCACCTGCTACCATCGCGAAAGTTCAATTATCTATTCCCCAACGTTTAATAAGTCTACATACGCGAGAAATAGGAGAATAAGTGATTTTCAATTTTTATAAATCTCTTATTTTAAAAAAAAACGTTTTTTTGGACACCGGCCCCCATAAGTGTGTATTTTTAAAATTCTATTACACCGACATTCGTCGTGCGATGGTACTTAACAATTACCCAAAGTCTCATACTCCTACTTACACGGAAAATTGAAGAATTAGTGATAAGTTGTTTTTTTTAAATAAGGAAAAATATATTTGTAACACCTGGTTACCAATTAGTGGAACATCTAAAATTCGATTTGCATATTTTCGTCGGGAGCTTCAACTTAAAAAATTTCCAAAGTTCCATGCTTTTACATATATGGAAAATAGGAGAATTAGTGATTTTCAATTTTTATATAGCTCATATTAGGAAAAAACGTTTTGGGGGCCCAGGCCCCAATTAACATTCTCTTTTGCAAATTGTCCTTGGAAGCATGAACTCAAAAAATGTACAAAGTGTCCTGCTTCTAACTATACGGGAAATAGGAAAATTAATGATTTGCAATTTGTAAATTGCTCATTTAAGGGGAAAAAACTGTTTTGGGTCCCCATTATTTTTGGGCCCCAGTATCTCTATGAGTAGGCATTTAACGTTCTCTTTCGGCAATTATTATCGGGATATTGTATTTAACAACTTCCTCAAGATTCATGCTTTCTACCTACATGGGGAATGGGAGATTTAGTGATTTTCAGGTTTTAAATTTGGGCCCCCAGCCCCCCAGTAAGAGATACTATAAAAAACTATTTCACCTGCTAGCATCGTGAAAGTGTATTTATTAATTCTCCAACCTTTAATGAGTCTACCTACTCGGGAAATAGGAGAATTGGTGATTTTCAATTTATATATAACTCATATAATTAAAAAAATGGTTTTTGGGGTCCAAACCCCCATAAGTGTGAAATTTAATTTTCTCTTTTGCCAATTATTGTCGGAAGCATGTACTCAAAAATTTCTAAAGTTTTATGCTTCTACCTACACGGGAAATAGAAGAATGATTTATTTTCAATTAGTATATATCTTATATAAGAGAAAAAACATTTTTGGGACCCCGGCCCCCATGAGTGTGAATTTCAAAATTATTTTTCGCCAATTTATATTGGAAGAGGTTACCCAACAACTTTCCAAATTTTCGTGCTTCTACCTACACGGGACGTTGAAGAATGAGTGATGTAAGTAAAACAGTTTTTGGCCCCCGGCCCCACATGTGTGAGATTTTCAAAAAAAGTTTTCACCAATTTTCGTAGCCAATGTGTAATCAACAACCTCCCAAAGTTTCATGCTTCTACCTACACGGGAAATTGGAGAAGTATTGATTTTCAATTAGTATATAGCTTATATATGGAAACAAAACTTTTTTGTGGCCCCGGCCCCCATGATTGTGAATTTCAAAAATCTTTTTCGCCAATTCTTCTTGTAAGTATATACTCAACAACTTCCGAAAGTGTCATGCTTCTACATACACGGAATGTCGAAGAACTAGTGATGTAGAAAATAAAAGTTTTTTGGCCCCCGGCCCCACAAGAGTGAGATTTTTTAAATTCTCTTTTGCCAATTGTCGTAGTGAGAGAGTATCCGACAAGTTACCAAAGTTTTATGCATCTACCTACACGGGAAGTTGGAGAATTAGTGATGAATCAGTTAGTCAGTCAGTCAGTGAGGTCTTTCCCTTTTATTAATATAGATGTGAACTGACTCAAGGTGATATCCCTTTAATTTGTTATCGCTTTATTTTTATAAATTGATCATTGTTTTAAGGTAAACACACTTGGTTTTTGCATTATTAGAAACATGGCAACATTATCACATAGTTGATCCTCGTCACCTGTTGGTAATCATTTAAAAAAAAAAACGTTTAATCTTTCTGGGCTTTCAATTCATTTTAAAAGTTTAAGTATAATAATGAAATTAAATACAGTGAAATACGGGTAATACGAAATTTTGTCGAAAGAAATAACGTTTAACATAAAATAGTCAAATAATACCGACAAAATATCTTTTATTTTATTTTTTTTTCAAATAAAAATTAATTTCACTGAAAAGATTTGATCTCTGAGAATGAGCAAAATACGCAGGACGAAAAATGAATTTGTCTTGTTATTTAAATGATTTAAAGGTATTTCGGATTTGAAATACCGACCAAATTTTGAAGGCGGACTTGTGAGATGACTTTTATCTAAACTTATCTAACTACCAGCTACAATTAATTAAATACAATACCTATTTTTTTCTGTTGGATTTTGATTTCAGTGTTGGATGTAGCCTATTGCAGCATATATTAAAATAAGATGTATTTAAAAATTTTGACATTTAGTATGAATCTAACTGTACAAAAATGTAATCTAATAAACATATCTTTTATTAAAAAAAATATTTGTTACATTTGTATTGTCATACAATACAAAATTGATATTTTTTAAAAATAAAAATCAGTCCACAATATTTCTTGTTTAACTATTTTATTCTGTCAAAATATATTTTAAACACGCCCATTTTTAGAGGAAATGAAATGAGAATAATCTTTAAATGTATTTTAGAGACATTATACAAAAGTATCAATTTAAATATGTTTATTATAAAACGTACATCATTAAATTAAAATGTTTAGGGTAAAATGTCTTGTAGTTGAAATAATTGGTGTGGTATCGTCCGTTATGGAGATGTCAGAACACCAAATAATAATAATAATAATAATAAGCCTTTTCAGATCATGACGGATGTTCGGGCAAGTGAAAACAATGTTCACGAGATTCATAAAGCCACCACTAACAAGCAGAGATTGCGGGGCTAACACAATAACCATGGGGCCATGCTAGCACCGAGGCTCGAATCCGTGACTACCTTTTACCTCTGTTCAACAATTAAAAGCACGCTACCGCTAGACAACGATGTAAAACAGATCATTTTATATAAAAAAGTAAATCGGAATTTTCAGTCTTCATTCGGGAGATAAAACGATATCTCACTATGGAAGAAATAACATTTTCTTATAAATATAATAATAGTTTGCTGTCATTGTTAAAAAGCATTTATTTTCAAATATATACGTGGAGTTTTTCTCTCTGTTTGTCAGTATCAGTCAGCGATGACAAGGAGCTCTAAGTCAACAGAAAAGATTTGAAATATTATTATATTATCTTTACAGAAATTATGACTAATTTTCAGCCGAAAAACCAAACTCTCAATGGCTAAGCTGAATATCGGGGAAAGCCTGTTTCTACAAGTAAAATCTACTGGACTGGACTTTTGCTGACTCGGTCATTAACATTTCCCATTTTCGTCACGAATAAACCCAAGTGACTAATTGTGAAAATAACATCGTTACTAAAAAAAATCCCATATCTTGTTTATTAAAGGAGCATATGTAATATATTACCCCTGTGGCTAATTAGTTCCATACTAAGTTAAATACATCAGTTATATGATGGTGAAATCCATAGACATTTTGGACAAATATCCGGTAATTGTGGGAAACTCGGAGCTCAGGACTTTTATCACACAATTATTTTGAAAACATCATTGTTAGGTTTGGAATATAAGAATTATGATTAAACTTAATCATTTGTTAAATAAATTGATTTTTTTTAACCTATTAGAGAAGATTGTAAGCTAAATTTGTTAAGTCGATGTGAATCATAAGCAATATTCTGTAGATCTTTAGGGTTCTAAATTCAATATTCTTGAAGATTTGTGAAAATACTATGTTAAGAATATATATTTTAAACAAATAAAGTTCAAAACTTACATGTTTCCATGCACAGAAACTCAAAGTCATGGTGACACATAAAGTCGTAAACAAAATTGTTAGCAGGGTTGACAGTAACACAGTCTTCTGTCAAATGATAATCAATTTGCCTTACATCCCACACGCCGCTTAAGTTTGCAGGTGATCCGTCAGTCCATTGAAACGTGCCTTCATGTTCAATGTCATTAGCGCCAATCCAATCTTTAATGAAAAATGTAAATTTTATGATTATGGTTTACTATTATAATTGAAGCTTTAAAGATGATTGTAAAGCAAAGTTTATATGAAAAATCCAGGGAAATCCCTGTGGGCTAAAAGTATCTCTTAATCATCTTTTGAAATGTCAGAGAAGGCAGGAAAAAAAAATAGAAATGAGCTATTAAGCTTTGAAAAGATTTAGCTAGAATGTTCTCCAATATGCATTTAAACACAATGAAAAATAAAAATAATTGTTACATTACATTGTCACTATACATTATTATTTACACTTTTACAACAAAAACGCCAAAATATCACAGCCAAGTTGCATACTGATTCTTATCAAAATAGGACATTTTAAAAACAGTTGTTGAAATTTTTAAAATTATCTTGTATATTCCGGCAATAAAAATATATCTGATAAAATATTATCTCAAATCTGTTTGTTGTGCTTGGCAACAACATCATGCAAATCTTCTTTTAAAAAAAATCAATTTAAATTTCACAGTATTCTTTCATAGTAATCTTTCTTTCTCATTAGACAATGGGGCATCACCGTTTTGTTGGGTTTTATTACAACATGGAGCTGAGAAGTAGTATTCATGAGTGACACTCTTTACGACGGCTTTTGCATACAAGTTTTGTGCTGCCCGAAGTTTTGACCTTTTTCCTTGTTCCTCTGTCTATAAGCCTCCTCCATCCGTCGCTCCTCTGCTACTATCATGCTCTCTTTTACAACAATCAAATCCCTTTTGCTGATTTTATGTACCTCAAGCAGTCATCCATAAATCGATGATGTGGTCGACCTGCCTTCGTCGTACACGACGTCAGTTCTTTAAATATGATGTCTTGGAGAAGCAAACAAGGTTTGTTGTTTTTACATGTCATATCCATCTCAGACGTCTTTCACTAATGATTAGAGTAGCTGATGTATAACGTATTGTCATTTATGAGGCTATTTTGAAATGAATTTTTTAAAATAGTATATGTATGTTATTATCTCAATGTAAAACGTTGTAAGCCCGGATCCTTGCTGGCATACACCGCTATATAAATTATCAATTTTATTATTATTATTAATTAATGATTGACAACATGATTTGGGTATTGGCACGCATCAGGACCTCACTATTTGGCACGTTCTCTTGAAATTTGATAAGGATACGACGAAGGCGTCCTAAGTGAATGCTGTTTAGCTTGTGCTCAAGGGATGTATAAGTTGTACATGTGTCACTCCCGTTATAGCAGCGTAATGATGACAGAGGCTCGGCTCGATGTACACGCTTAGAGTTTTGCCATAGTGGCACCTAGCTTGCATGTTCTATTGTTTATTTCTTCCTCGTTGGACGGTCACGGATTAGGACATCTATCGTTTGGACAGTGTTGAAAAGTTCATCATAAGTTCTGTTGTGTAGCCAGATTCCATCACAGCTATCAATGCATGCATTCATAGATGAATATTGCGAAAAGTTGTGGTTCAAGTAGACATACTTTTTGTTACTCAGCATCTGGCTGGAAATACTTCTGAGGTAGCTCAATTAAACTGTCTGATTATGGCCAGTAGGTTTGGGGGCGGCCATATATTTCAAGATTTAATATAGCATGATGGGAATGACTGAATCAAAGGCTTTTGTATAATTTAAAAAGGCAATTTATAGTGGCATCTGCTTGGTTTATGCATTTCTCCTGGATCTGGTGTATGGTGAACACCGTATCTGTGGTAAACCTACCAGCTCGGAAGCCAAACTGATAGTTTGGTAAAGTCGGGAGAGAAAATTCTGTAATCGTGTTTGTATGAAAAGTGTAAAAAGCCTTTTCTACAATAAGTAGGAGTGAGATACCACGATAGTTATTACAGTTACTCTTTAGAGCTACTGATAGTATGCAATCTTTTTCAAGATCTTTTACAAAAGCTAGGCATTAAATTGTTTTCTTTAGCTCTTTCTGTGCAGGCACGGTATCAATTTGTTCTATAAGCGGCATATCGGTCATGTCATCTTGAGCGAAGATGGAGACTGTGGTAGCCCGTGCATACAATTCCTGATAGTGCTAATTCCATTGATTTATCAGCTCTGCCTGGACTTGGTTATTCTCTCCACTTTTTGACCTAGGACGTCAATGGGCCAGTTGATCTTTTACATGGCTCTGACATGCTCATGTCTGCAGCAGACTGCATGCTGGAGTAGCGGTTAAGCACAAAAAGTATTTATTATCCACTTAAGTGCTCAGGAAGAAATGTTAAGATTTTATTTTTTATATTATCAAGTCTTATAAGGATGATGAAGTTGTTTCACTCACTCACTGATTCATAACTAACTCTCCAACTTCCCGTGTAGGTAGAAACATGAAACTTTGTGAAATTGTTGGGTACCTTCTCATGACGAAAAAGAATTCTAAAAATCTCGCTCAATGTAGGCTTTATAAAAATTGAAAATCACAAATATTCCTATTTCCCGTGTACGTAGAAGCATGAAACTTTGGAAATTTTTTAAGTACGTCCTCTCAACGATAATTCGATGAAAAAATGTTAAATTTACCAAGCATGGGGGCCGGAGCCCTCAAAAAAGTTTTTTTTTCTGATATAAACATTATTAAAGTTAAAAACCACTAATTCACCTATTTCCCGTGTAGGTAGGAGCATGAAACTTTGGAAAGTTTTTGAGTACACGCCCCTAACAAAAACTGGCAAAAAACGAATGTTAAAATTCCCTCTCATGGGGAGCCAGGTGCCAAAATATAGTTTTTCTGATATTAAAAACCGACTCATCACAAATTCTCCAACTTACCGTGTAGGTAGGAGCATGAAATTTTGAGAAGTTTTTGGGTACTCTCTCATGACGAAAACTGGCCAAAATTATTTACAAATCTCGTTTATGTAAGGCCGGGGGCCCAAAAATATTTTTTTCTAATATGGGCTCTATAAAAAATAAAATCACCAATTTCCCTATTTCTCTTGTAGGTAGAAGCATGACTTTGGAAATTTGTTGAGTAAGTCCTCTTAACGATAATGTGAAAAGAATAGTTAAATTTCCCCCACATAGGGGCCAGGATCCCAAAAACTTTTTTTTTGCTCATATGAGATTTTAAAAATTGCAAATCACTAATTCTCCTATTTCCCGTATAGGTGGGAGCATGAAACTTTAAGACTTTTTTTAATACACGCTCCCGACGAAAAATAATGTTTTAAACTCCCTCTCATGGGAATCCGGGGGCCCCAATATAGTTTTTCTTATATTATAAAATATAAACTGACTCATCACTAATTCTCCTAATTTCCGTGTAGGTAAGAGCATGAAATGTTTGGAAGTTGTTTGGTACCCTCTCACGACGAAAGTTGGTGTAAAAGAATTTTGAAATACACACTCATTGGAGCTGGGATCACCAATTCTCCTATTTAATGAATAGGTTGACTCATAAAACATTGGGGGATTGATAAATACACTTTCACGATGGTAGCAGGGGAAAAATATTTAAAATATCCCTTACTCGAGGCCAGGAGGCCTACATTTAGTTGTTTTCTTATATAAACTATATAAAAACAGAAAATCACTAATCTCCCTTTTCTTATGTAGGTAGAAGAATGAAACTTTTGGAAGTAGTTGAGTACAATCTTTCGATGACAGTTGGCGAAATAGAATGGCAAATTCCAAATCATCGGAGGCCGGGGCCCAAATATAATTTTTCTTATATTGAAAATGGACTCATCACAAATTCCACAATTCATCGTGTAGGTAAAAGCATAAAACTTTTGGAAGTTGTTGGGTATCCTCTCTCGACGAAAATTGGCATAAAATAATTTTGAAATGCACACTATTGACACGCTGATGTTAGAGTGAGAAGTTCAAAGTAAGAACATCATTTAAACAGCTAAAAAAAGTTTGGAGTTGCAACAACTTGACCCTCCAGACCAAGGTCAGGATATTCAACACCATAGTAAAGCCTGTCCTGCTATATGGAGCTGAAACATGGCGTATTACAGCAGCCGTTTCGAAAAAGCTTTAAGCATTTATAAACAAATGTCTCAGAACAATTCTCCGAATCCGCTGGCCCAATATCATCACCAACGAGGACCTCTGGCAACGTACACAACAAGAGCCAGTGGAAGAACTAATACGTCAGCGCAGATGGAGATGGATTGGCCACACCTTCAGAAAGCCTACATCCAGCATTGTGAGACAAGCCCTCAATTGGAACCCCCCGGGCAAGAGAAAAATAGGTCGACCCAAAATGACATGGAGAAGGGAACTGGAGACAGACTCCAAAAAGAGTGGTCACAGCTGGGGACAGCTAGAGAGATTGGCACAGGACCGGGATGCCTGGAGAGTCTTTGTTCGTGGCCTATGCCCCATATGGAATGACAGGCAATGATGATTATGATGACACGCATGAGGGCCGGGGTCCCAACAACTTGTTCTTTCCTTATATGCACTATATAAAAATTGAAAAACACCAATTCTCCAAATTTCCGTATAGGCAAACGCATGAAACTTTGGAAGGGGGTTGTTAAATACACTCCCACTATGTTAGCAGGTGTTCAATTATTTAAAATATTCTTTACTGGGGGCCTAAATGTAGCTTTTTTCCTAATATTAACTATATAAAAGTAAAAATCACTCATTTTCCCATTCCCCATATAGGTTGAAGCATAAAACTTTTGGAAGTTGTTTGGTACACTCTCACGACGAAAATTGGTGAAATATAATTTTAACATTCACACTCATTGCAACTGGAGCCTCAAAAACGTGTTTTTGTTATTAATATGTGATATATACAAATTCAAAAGCAATATTTTCCTATTTCCCAAGTAGGTAAGCGCATGAAAAGCTGGGGGTTTGTTAAATACACTTTCACGATGGCAGCAGGTGAAAAAAAAATTAAAATATCGCTTACTGGGCCCACATATAGTTTATTTATGCACTCTCTCACTCACTCATCACTAATTCTCCAACTTCCCGCAGCAAAGCGCGGGTAAATTGCTAGTTAATTATAAATAATTGATAGTAAAAAAAGAAAAAGAAGACCTCAGCTCCTCGAATCGCTATATGGAACGTAAGGAATATGTTTCCCGGCAACACTGATAACCTGCAGTCAATAAACGACACACGGAAGACAGGATTAATCGATAGAGAATAAAAGGCTAAAAATTGACATCGCATGCTTTCAGGAGACCAGGCTCCCAGACACTCAAAGAGGTCAATGACACCTTCTTCTGGCAAGGCAGACCAAGAGACGAAACCTAGACAGCGTGGTGTAGGTTTCGCTGTTAATAACACTCTTCTACCATCCATTTAACCCCCGTCATCAGGCACGGAGAGGATCATCACTCTAAGACTCAGAATAGCTGCGGGCCTAGCAAACATTTTTAGTGTGTGTGCCCCAACTCTCCATTTAATTCCGGAAGAAAAGGACCAGTTCTATGGAGCATTAGACCAGGCGATAGCCAGACGTACAACGATGTAGCAATGTATCTCCTAGGATATTTCAATGCTAGAGTTTGAGCGACCACGAAGCCAGGCCCATATGCCTTTGACTATTTGGAAGAGAAAAGATAAATAAAAATTGACAGAGGCTTCTGGAATTGTGCTGCTCACGAGGCTTTTGTGTTACCAACACTTTCTTTAAGTGCAAGGATATATCTTGGAGATACCCTCGAGCCCGCCAATGGCACTCGCTGGACCTCATCATCACCAGGCGTGCAAAACTAGCTAGCATCCGGCTTTGACACGGATCACTTTCTTGTCGCAAGGAAGGTACGAATAGTGAGGAAAAACTCGTACCACAACAAGCAAAAACCCTGACACACTCTCACTAATTTTCCAACTTCCCATGTACGTAGAAACATAGAACCTTAATAAGTTGTTTGGGTAACCTGTCACTATGAAAAAGAATTTTAAAGTTCTCGCTCATGTGGGGCTGGGGGCCCAAAAGGTTTCCTTTTCCTTATATGGTCGCAATAAAAATTGAAAATCACCATTACTCTTATTTCCTGTGTAGGTGGAAGATTGAAACTTTAAAAAGTTGTTTTGGACACTTCCGCAATTGTAACAGGCGGAAAATTTTTTTAACTTCTTTTAAGGTGCTGGGGGCCCAAATGTAGTTTTTTTCCTTATATGAGCACGATAAAAATGAAAATCACTTATTATCCGATTGCTCGTGTATGTAGAAGCATGAAACTTTCGGAAGTTGTTGAGTACACTATTCTCACAATATTTGGCTAAAAAGAATTTAAAATCCATACTCATGGGGGCCGGGGACCCACATGTAGTTTTTCCTTTTTAATATTAAAACCAACTCATCACTACTGCTACAAATTCCCGCGTATGTAAAAGCATAACATTTTTTGAAGTCATTTAGTACACTCTCCCGACGATAATTGGCGAAAAATAATTTTAAAACCCTTCTTGTGGGTGCAAGGGGCCTAAATTTATTTTTCCCCTGGGACGTGGTGGTCGAGAGGTAGCGCTCTCGTCTGTCATACCGATGGTCACGAGTTCGAATCCACACGAAAGTGAGGATTTGTTCTCGGGGCCTGAGGAGTCCCCGAGTCAGCCAGCTCCGAATGGGTACTTAACTAGACAATAGTTAGGCGGCTGGGGTAATGCGTGGAACCCCTATAGCCGTGGCCTGTGACCGCTGCATCACTTGCCAACAGATCATCTCTCATGGTCTGTGGACGCAATTATCTTCTGCATAAAAGGAGCGTCTGTATATCTAAGATAGATAAGATAGATAAATTAACTATAGTAACATTGAAAATCCTTAATAGTCCTATTTTCAGTGTAGGTAGACGGGGAGGTGTATAGTACACTGTGACAACAATAATTTCGATAAAGAATTTTTAATTTCACACATATGATATTACGGGTTGCCCAAACAATTTTTTTCCTTTATGACCTTCATAAAAAAATTGACTCATCACTAATTCTCAAATCCTCCATGTTGGTAAAAGCATGAAAATTTGGGAAGTTGCTGGCTACACTCCCGAGATCGTAGTATAAAATTAACACTCACTGGGGACGGAACCTAAATGTAATTTGTTCCCAATATATGGGCTATACTTAACAGATTAATCATAAAATCTACAACTTCCCGTGTAGGTAGGAGCATAAAACATAGGAAAAGAATAGAGTACAATCACACGGCGATTACTGGTTAATGTTTTTACAATGTCCCGGGGCCCAGGTGTACTATTTTCCTGATATGAGCGATATAAAAAAGGAAACTCACCATTAGTGTAGGTAGAAAATGAAACTTTGGGAACATATTTACTACATTATGGCAATGCTAACATTTGACTAAATTATTTAAATTTAAACGAACTGGGAGCGGGGACCAATTTTTTTTTCCTAATATGAGGTTTATAAAAATTGAAAATCACTAATTCTACTATTTCATGATTAGGTAAATGATTAAACGTGTTATACGTGGGAAAGGGGGGGGGTAAGTATACGTCCAGGATGTTAACAGGTAATTTTTTTTAAAAATCCATTACTGGTGGCGCAAATTAGGTTTTTCCTTACATGAACTATATAGGAAACTGAAAATCACTAATTCTCATTTTCGCGTATATGCGGAAGCGTTAAACTTTGGAAAGTTGTTGAGTACACTTTCGTGATGGTAACAGGTGGAAAACAATTTAAAATTGCACTTACTGGATATCGGGAACCTAAAAGTAAGTTTTTTTAATTTGATTAAAAACAGACTATCGTTAATTCTCGAATTTTCCGTAGAGGTAAATCATTAAACATTTTAAAATTTTTGAGCACAATCTCGAACGATAATTGGCAAAAAAGTATTTTAAGATTCTCACTCTTTGGGGCCGGGGCACATGTAGCCTTTTTTTGCCGTCACGCTCCAGATTGGGAGCTGGTGTAAGAAAGAGTGACAGTTTGTGACGAGTGAAAGTGGGGTTCCGACCATGTGTGACGTCATGGTGTTTTAAGTTAAATTTTAATTATTTCGTTAATAAAACTATATATTTCACGAAAGTTTGATGCTCTTTAGGGGGGGGGGGGG
>MUZC01004570.1:352467-363171 GCA_002072015.1 Radix auricularia | reverse complement strand
AAGATTTGTGACACCTTGAGACAGGGGGGGGTAGGAGAGTTAAAATGGTCAAAAATGGAGTGACGTACGCCCGTTTCTTTAAATGATATATATTAACCTTGACACTCACTTATTCTAAATTTTCCGATTTCTTTGTAGTTTAATTTCTTATATAACAACTGGCAACAGACGAAAATATATGTAAATTATCAGCTTGATAGAATCATACGAAGAGTGTAATTTTCAAATTTATTTCCGTGGGAAAATGAAAGAAAGTAAAGACAATTTATGTAATATATATTTAGTGTAATTTTTTTTTTTTGAAATCAAAAGGGTTTTGAATTAGTGTTACGCGGATTCTCAAAGCTAATTAAAATCCTAATTTACCGCTGTTAGGTGCTGGTAAATTACTAGTCTAAACTAATAAAAGCTCAAGCCTTTATTCATTGACTGACTGACACATCACTAATTCTCTAATTTTTGGTGTAGGTAGAAGCACGACTGCTTGGGAAGTTGTTGGGAACTCATGTTGTTACCAGCAATTTACACGCGCGTTACGTCCGGTCAGGCTAACCCTTACCTTGTTTACGTCTTTTCCATTTAATTTTTGTAAATTGCTAGTAGTTTATATACAGAAAAGTACACAAACAACATGTTCAACAACTCATATATCAAACAATTTTAATTAAATTCGTGGCACGCAAAACTCAATATTTAATATTGAGAACGAAGAAGAAGAAGTTGAGTAACCCCCCCTCTTCCCCGCAATGGTCAGAGGCCAAAAAATATAACATGCTTTCTCACTAGGAGGACGATTGCCTAAATATATTTTTCCCAAATAGGAGCTATTTAAAAAAGATGCATCTTTAAATCCCCAAGTTCTTGTACACGTAGGAGCCTGACCATTTGGGGAAGTGTTGATAACTCTCTCGCAAAAGGTAAAAGGCATTTAAATAGCTATTCATTTTAATCCAGTTTCGTCATAAATATATTCATCTAGATTGTTAAAAATAAAAAGAATGTGTTAAGTATGTTAGGCATATACCAAAAACAGACATTCGGGCCCCCGGCCCAGAAGGAATTAACATTAGAGGTTCAGTGCCCTATAGCATTTAATATGGGCTTACAAGATTTTGTTAAAAAGTTTTGAATAAGATTTATTCTTTTACGCTTAAACTTATTTAAGAAAAAAAAATGCCATGATGGGGCCCATTCAGTGCAAGATGTAAAGTTATAAACACCTCTTCATTTCAATCTGCATGATAATATATATGTTTGTTTTCATTTGTCAAGATCTATAACTATGGAATGGGCAAAATATCTTAAATATTTACATCCCCACCCCCGCGCCCTAAAAAAAAATTGGCCACGAAGGATGATCATTAAGAATTCAATGCCCTAATGTATTTTAATATTGGCTATCAAGCTTTTGTATGCAGAATTTTGTTAAAATCAATCGATTTAACAGGTAGCTAGCGCTTAAACTATTTTTATATCACCCATATAAGCAAAAAAAATTCTTTATGGGCCTCAGGGCGTATTCAGGGCAAGATAAAAAGTTCAAAACATCTGTTCATTTAAATATATATAATAATGGATATATCATTTGTCAAATCTTTAATAATTGAATAAGGTAATAAAATCTTAAATGTTTATAAAAATAGATACTATGCCCCCCCCCCCCAGCCGTAAAACAGCGGCCCTTATGAGATGACCTACCTATAGTATTTAAAGATTGGCTATCAAGATTATAATTACAAAATTTTGATAAGATCCATCAATTTATCAAGTAGATAGCGCTTAAACTAATTTTATATAGGTCGATTTAGCAAAAATTGGCAATAAGGGCCCCCAGAGCCCTTTTAATGCTAAATGGAGAAAAAAAGGTAGCCAGTTGCATTCCGAGAGCGTACTCAACAGTGTCAAAAATTTTCATTACGATCGGATGAATAGTTTACTCAGATAAAAGGGATAAGCATTATGAGACAATGCACAGACTGGCACCAAACAATCTCCATTCAAGAGAAAACCTTGAATGTTGTCGAGGATTTCACCTACCCTGGCAATTAAATCCCAAGCACACTTTACCTGGAAAAGGTAATAGAAACAAGAATCTGAAAGGCCAAATCATTAATGGCAGGGGTAAATGAAATAAGGACAAAAAGTACGTAGCTCAGTGCCAGAACAATTATCACTGTGTGCCAGGACTGCATGTTCAGCACAATCATTTATGACTGCCAGTGCTGGACGACCTTGTTCAAACAAAAGAAGCAGCTTAACAGTTACGACTTACCTTGTTTACATAGAATCCTAGACGTCAAGTAGCAGAAAAACAAACCTAATGTTGCGGTACTAAGCTGGAGTCATATTGTGAGAATATACTTAATCTTGAGTGAGAGGCGCCTACTATTATTTTGCAATGTCCACAGGATGAACTAAAAGCGATATCAAAGAGCCCATATTTATAGTGAACTGGCAAACGGTATGAGAAGAAGAGCTGGCTCCTGCATGCGTTAAAAGGACGTCTGCAAGAAAAAAACATTTCTCTGGCTCGAATCGACCATACAACGTGGGAGGCCATGGTTGAGGAGCGCACACTCTGGCGGTCTAAAGTGAGTGAGACATTAAATCGGAGCAAGCCTCCTACACATCTAATAGTAAAGAAAGACGTTTCTCGGAGAAATAGAAATGGAAGAGAGGAGCAGGAGCTAACCCAACTGTTTTTGGACAAACACTATAAATGTATTAATAATTTAATTGTTTTTTTTTTAGTTTAAGATAAATTCTTATAACAATGATTTTTCTGTAGCGTACCTGTTTAAAAAAAAGGAAAATCTCAAAATGTCTGCTGCTAAACGAGTATTTTGGTTTCAGAATTTAATAGAAGAAACAAATTACTCTGCCACTGCAGCCTGCAATAATTTAAGCCGTAAATATTACTTGAAATTAAAATAGCACTTTGCCCGCGCTTTGCAGCGGGAAGATGGAGTATTAGTGATAAGTGAGTGAGTGCATAAAAAACTATATTTTGGCCCCCAGCGCCCACCAAAGAGTATTTTAAATACTATTTCACCTGATGCCATCGTGGACGTGTATTTAAAAAATCCCCAACGTTTTATGCGTTACCTATTTTGGAAATAGTAAAAATAGTTATTTTGTATATAGCTCATATTTAGAAAAACACATTTTAGAGGTTCCGGCCCAAATGAGTGTGCATTTTAAAATTATATTACGCTATTTTTTGTCGTGAAAGGGTACCCAACAACTTCCTAATTTTTTATTTGCTTCTACCTACATGGGGAATGGGAGAATTAGTGATTTTTACTTTTTATATTGTTGATATTAGCAAAAAAACGACATTTTCGTCCACCCCCAGCCCACAGTAATGGATGTTTTAAATAACTATTCACCTGCTATCATCATGGAAGAGTAGTTAACAAACCCCCAAAGTTTCATGCGTTTGCCTATTCGAAGAGTAGGAGAATTATTGATTTTCAATTTTTATATCACGTATAAGGAAAAACACGTTTCTTTTGGTTTTTTTTGGCCCAGGCCCTCATGAGTAAGCATATAAAAATTATTTTCCGTTAATTTTCGTCGTTTTGAGGGTACCCAACAGTTTTCTAAAGTTTTATGTTTTTACCTACACTATGAATTGTGGAATTAGTGATGAGTCAGATTTTAATATAAGAAAATTTATATTTTGACCCCCGGCCCCTGTGAGTGGAAATTTACCATTGTCTTTCGCCAACTTTCATTGGGATATTGTACTCAACAACTTCGCAAAGTTTCATGCTTCTACCTAAATGGAGAATTGGGGAATTAGTGATGTGTAGTTTTTATATAGTTTATATTAGGAACAAAAACTAGCCTACATTTGGCCCTCCCCCCCCGGCCCCCAGTAAGAGATATTTTAAAATGTGTTTTCATCTACTACCATCGTGAAATAGTAATTATCAATTCCCCAACGTTTCATAAGTCTCGAGAAATAAGAGAATCAGTGATTTTCAATTTTTATAAATCTCATATAAGAAAGAAAAACATTTTTGGGGCCCCGGCCCCCATGAGTGTTTATTTCAAAATTCTTTTACACCAACATTTGTCCTGAGAGGGTACTTAACAATTACCCAAAGTCTCATGCTCCTACTTACACGGAAAATTGGAGAATTAGTGATAAGTCGGTTTGTAATATAAGAAAATATATATTTGGGCCCCCGGTACCCAATTAGAGGGAATTCTAACATTCTTTTTGCCAATTGTCGGGAGCTTGTACTAAACAATTTCAAAAGTTTCAAGCTTCTATCTATATGGGAAATAGGAGAATTAGTGATTTTTAATTTTTATTTAGCTCTTTTAAATTAAAAAAAATGTTTTGTGGCCCCGGCCCCCATTAGTTGGAAATTTGACTTTCTCTTTTGCCAATTATTATCGGAAGCATTTACTCATATAAGGGGGAAAATAGTTTTATGGGGCCCCATTATTTTTGGGCTCCCGTGCCTCTATGAGTTGGCATTTAACATTCTTTTTCGCCAATTACCATCGAGAGATTGAACTCAACAACTTCCTAAAGTTTCATGCTCTCCACCTACATGGGGAATGGAAAAAATTAGTGATTTTCAGTTTTTAAATTTGGGCCCCTAGCCCCCCAGTAAGAGAAATTTCATCAATTATTTCATCTGCTAGCATCGTGAAAGTGTATTTATAAACTCCCCAACATTTGATGAGTCTACCTACTCGGAAAATAGGAGAATTGGTGATTTTCAATGTTTATATAGCTCATTTAATGAAAAAATCGTTTTCGGGCCCCAGCCCCAAAGAGTGAGAAATTTAAGATTCTCTTTTGCCAATTATCGTCGGAAGCATGTACTCAAAACATTTCTTAAGTTTCATGCTTCTACCTACACGGGAAATAGATGAATTATTGATTTTTAATTAGTATATAGCTTATATAAGGAAAAAAACATTTTCGGGGCACCATGAGAGTGAATTTCAAAATTCTTTTTTCACATTTTTTGTTGTAAGAGATTACCCAACAACTTCTTAAACTTTCATGCTTCTACCTACAAAGGAAGTTGGAGAATTAGTGATGTATGCAAAAAAAAAAGTTTTTGGGCCCCCAGCCCCACATGAGTGAGATTTTCAAAATTCTTTTTCGCCAATTTTCGTAGTGAGAAAGTTCCCAAAGTTTCATGAGTCTACCTAACACGGGAAGTTGGAGAATAAATGATGAACCAGTGAGTGAGAGTGAGAGAGTCAGTCAGGGCTTTCCCTTTTATTAGTATAGATTACATCTTAGAAAGCTGGATTCGAATTTAAGAAGAGTATATTTAATACATCAAAACGAAATAATTAGCTAATAATGGGTATTAACACTTACAATAAGCATCGACGCCCAATGGGGACCTTTGCAGTTGTTGAAATTCAGCATCTGAATCAAATTTAGCGAGCATGCCTCCTCCTGGGAGATTCTCACAGTAATTCTAAATTGGAAAGTACGAATAGAATTTACTTGACATGCAATATACTTTATTTTTTTTTTTAAATTCTACGGACAAATTAAGTAAACGAAGCATTATAAAGAGTTTGTCGATAAATTGTTGCTTCTACTAGTAGGGTAGATGACCGACAACTCCTGACAGGCTATACCAAATTCCGTTATGCGTAAGTCACATATAATTACGATCACTGTTCTGATATTAGCTAGAAGATTGGATGCCTTGCTGATTTCTGAAAACAAAAGTAGCCGTTAAGTGTTACATTCGTCAGAAACTCTACTTTCGTCCCCCTCACTAGCAATGCCAGTTTAGGGTCTGGTGATCAAGTGCGGATTCGCAAAATGTACCGCTCAGAACGTAGCGGACGCTAACTTTCAGGGTAACACCTGACCCTGGCCATTCATGATCCCCCGCATTGCGAGGTCAATTTAAGGGGGGGGGAATGTTTGACCATGTCCAGGCAACCACTTCAATAGCAAACTTTCCGGGGGTTGCTATCCCAAAGCTGTTAAATACCTCTAGGAAAGTTGTGATATAGCTGTTGGGGGTATTCAAAGGAGGCAGATTAAAAGCGCTAGGCTTAGAACTATAGATTTTATTCCACGTGTACTTTCATGGCAGCTGTATAACGAAGTCAATAGTGCGCTTGCCTCACAAACTGAGGTGCCGGGTATAAAGCACATGTTAAGCGAAAATAAAAAAATGTTAATGAATGACTATCACTAAAAAGTTCTTCGATGACTTGGAGCCGAGTTGGTTGCCACCATGAGTACCAAGCCCCGAGATTTTATAATGAAAACACTTGAACCATCGCGATCACGAAGCTATAGGACCAATAAAAATAGTTTATAAATTATCACCAAAAAAACACATTTTAACTTATTTTTAAACTTACATTATGTATATTGTTTTACATGGAAATTACCTGAGCTTGCTGCCATGTGTAACGTAAGTTAAAGACTTTATAACATTTTCCGTTTATGGACACGGCGTCACTCCAAGAACAAGCTGCTGTTAGAGATAAAATAAGAACTTTAAATGAAGTTTCCGGTTTGGTTTTTTCTATTTCATTTTATATCATGTAAGTATTTTTTTTTCAAACCTTGATTATAAACCCTTACAAATCTCGGCAACTCATAGCGACAAATGCAAGTACGAAATTTTAAAAAATCCGCTACATATTAGATCTAATTTAAACTCAACCGTAAACCTTTGAAAGTGAAGTATTTAATTGATAAAGCTGTTTGCATTATGTTTAAAATTCGGTGCATTTTTAAATTAGTTTTGGGACATTTTATAAATGCATTCATATACACAAAAGTACAATTTAACAACTTTTTTAAAAAAAATAGTTTTTGTAATATCATAAAATTAAAATATAGACTATTCAATTATTTATGTTTTAATTAGATGACATAATTTATGTTTATCGATTTATCTGTAGTAAATTAGTTTTATTTATTTTTAACTTCACACAAATTCTTTCTATAGTTTTTTTCATTATTAAAAAAGAAAGAAAGAAAGCTTCGCTCTTTGTTAAATATTTGTTAGTCATGAAGACAGTTTTTTTAAAAGGATTATCATTTACGATTACTTTAATGCTTGCGAAGATCTTGCTTGCCATGAACTTTAAGAATATTTGATAACAGGAATAAACCAAACATACGACAACCAAATGCGTAATTGCCTCAGTAACAAGTCTTTCAAGAAGTTAGATGACAAAGGAACTATAACTGGCGGCATTGCACTCGTAAGCCGAATAAATGTTTATCTGTTAACATTATGAATCATGCTTAAGTATACTAGTGAGTTAAAAGAGTCCTATGTTCAACAATTTTCTCTGACACTTTTAAGCATGTCAAGGTGTTAACATAAACTCCTTTTCAACATGACTGAATATGAGGTCTAAAAGCTCTAACCTCCAAAGAAAGACTCAATTTCAATTTTAATGACAGTAAAACAAACAAAATGTATGAATTATTAAGACGCAAGAGTTTTTTCATGAATGAGAGACCTGGACCCGACTGGCAACTAATGAAATCATGCTGTGGGAGTTTGAAAAAAAAAACATAAGACAAACATATCCCGATCTCTTATCTAGACCAATGTGTATGTCTGGCACGGAATAACCTCCTTTTGTAGGCATTGAAGAAAATATTGTAGTGACAACGCCTTGACACAAGCTGGAATATTTCGGAAATGGGCTGTGAAAATATAAGCATATTTATTATATATAGACCTATCTACTTACCAACTTTTATATACTTTTTTTTAAATTTTAAATTTCTTAAAATTTATTTAAGTATGTCTCACTCATAACCATATTTTAATTATAATCGTTAAAAAAGGAATAGATTTCATATGAAATATTTTTAATTATTAAATAAAAGTTAAAGCTCTAATATTTTTAAAAAAAAAATACATTTAATGTAAATTCCATTTTTGTAAGTCTTTGAAGATCATGGAGGTGTTTAATAATAAACAAAATAATAACTTGTCGTCCGACTTAACATATTGTATGAAATTTTTTATTATTGTAAAGTCGACAAAGACTTTTCAATTCTTTCAAATTTCAGCTATTCTCAAACCAATGCAATGTTTTTCATTACAATGAGAAGATTTGTTGCAAAAAGCGTATTACATGAAGAGAAACAATTAAAATTTAAAAATATATTTTAAAATTGATAACTGAGTTGTCGTTAGGACAAATATCTCTTAAAGCCTTTAAAATATGTTTAGTAAATAACTATGCAATATTTTTTTACTTTCTACCGAAACTATTTTTATTCAGTTAATTCCATTTCAGGTAAGGGTTTATAAGAACTACATGCCAATGAAAGATTTCTTTTTTGTATAAAAAATTGTTTTTTAAATATAGTCTTAAATGCATGTAATCGCAATGAGACGTTAGATCCAATTGTAATGATTTTTTAACAGAAAAAGAAAATATAATTGAATGTATTCTTCCTATATGAATAACTTGCGTTTTAGATATTAATGTACGGAAAAATGCATATCTTTATTTTAGAATCAAAAGTCATTAAATTAAAACCTTTTCATGCAGTAGTCTCTATTTAAATACAATAAGAATTATATTGAATTTAAACACTAATGGGTCAACAAGTAATTCTACACATTAGTAATATTTGTTTTAATTATCTGTGAATTAAGTTCTATTTTTACTTTAGGCAGTTGATTTGCTAGCACTTGCTTTTTAACAATTTTATTTTTTTAAAAATATAATAACAAATTATCTTTTTCCAGTTTTGTGTGAAGTAGGACGTATTGTTTGTATATATGTTCCTGATATTAAATGTCCTTTACAGATATTCATTTGATGAATTAGTTTTAGTATTAATAGAAAATCGAACGTATTACTAAATATAAAGCATTCTTCTGAATTATATTAGAAAAAAAAATACGTAAACATTTGCTTTTTCTTCAAATTATTAACTAGTTTACAACTATACGAACCTTGCTGGGCACCAGTAACATGAAGTCCAGCAGCCATCAAAACAAAGTTAAACAGCGTAAGCATTGTAGATTTTTCAATCTGCAGATTGCTAAGTCCATCTACATGATGTAACATATATACCACTGCTAATAATTAAATGATTTACCATTGTCGCCATCTGGTACGCTCGTTAAATTTAAATTAATACCGTTTATTTTACTTAGCAAACAGCCATAAACTAATGCTATTATATATATCATTAGTGTCACAAGGACAAATTTTGGATTAAATTTGGAGTTAAATCGAGCCAGTGACCAGCTAAAACCGTCTCGGTGACTGAACTGTGACTTGACCCAAAGCCACTTACAACGAAAATGAATCGTATCCAAGCTAAACCAGATTTTAGTATTAGCCAAAATGTCCAAAACACATATGTGAAGCCGTGACAGATAATTAAAAACCGTTCGTTAAGATAGAAATACCTGAGATTATAAATAAAACCTTTAATTTATTTAAGTCAAAAACGAATACAAAACTCCTGGTTTTCACAAAAGCATTTCGCGCTATCTTTTAAACTTGCTAATAAAAACCTGTAAAAAACAAAGTTTTTGAATATAAATCCCTAAATTCTAGTCATAAGTAAAAGAACGTCCATTATGCTACGCATCGAACAACAATCCGACAATAAAAAATATTTGTTATTATAAAATAATAAATTATTTATTGCAACAACAAAAAATACACTATTTATCTGCCTGCTAAATTTCAGCTCGATTTGATAGCGAAAAAAGTGTTATAAAAACTTACAAATATATAGATAATCATAAAATAAATATATTTAATTACAGTACACTCGATGGAGCTTAAATTTTTCCTGTAAAATTTTTCTCTTTAGCATTTCTGCATGTACAATTTCTGCTCGCTAGCATACGAAAAGGCGGTTAAAATTGATCCAAAGTCTTTTTCGGGAAACTATATGTAGCCGAGTGGTGGGCTAAGGTTGGGTTTGTTAACTACTTGACGGTTAACAAACAGGTAAAAAGAAATGCAGGTCGTGAAAACTATAGTATCTATATCTGTTTATTTATCTATATGCTGACACAGTAATTTAGCTAGCAGGTAAAAAGGTATACAGTACTACTACTGCCTATGCCCTATTCTACCTAGGTGCCGGGTGATTCTCGGTGACTCTCTAGGTGATTCTCTGGGTGCTTCTCTGTGCGATTCTCTGGGTGATTCTCTCCTAAACTAACTTTCTCCTCCCTTATATAGTTCTTTGACCGGAAGATATTGGTTCCGGTCTAGTAGTATTGAATATACTCTAGCCGGAAACGTACATCTCCGGTCATTGTTTAGAGGACCGATAACTTTCACCTCCGCTGGAAGCGATGCGTTTCCGCACCCAAATACACCATTGCGCTGGACTGAGGAGATAGGGAGGGTATAACTAGAGGACTGAGAATTGTCACCTCCGCCGGAAGCGCTCGCTTCCGGCATCCAAACAAACAATATTGTGCTGGAGACGGAAACTTCCGTCTTCCGACTCCCATAAATATTGGAGACAATTGTTGTGTCACCCACGGTCGCTGTGACAGCATCAGTAACCCAACACTCAAGGCCCCATTCATCTGCCGGAGTGAACAGAGAGCCCTTTGTTTGGGTGCGTGGTGAGGGGGGAGCAGTTGTGGCGCACCTATCTATGTTTTGGTGGCAACTATAGATAGATGGATGGATGGATGGATATATATATATATATATAAATATATATATATATAT
>MUZC01004570.1:311142-339684 GCA_002072015.1 Radix auricularia | reverse complement strand
TCGGGCTGACCATCTTGTGTCAAACAAGGCTTTATTAACTTGTATCACTTTTATGTGTTTTGGAAGTATCTGTCGACGATGAGTAGATGCAACAAGCCAGGTATAAAGATTTTGCAGAAGTCAACTGCTCCACGTTTCCCAACCAAGTGAAGGGAATGAGCTGTACAGGGCACAAAATGAGCAGCACTGCACTTCTTACAAAGATTAGCCCAGACTCTGTTATACTTCCTACTTATAACTGCAGCATTGACTTATGACTGTCTAAGGCATTTTCAGGGATTCATACAACATTTGCCCATCTTTATTATACATTATGATAACATTTAAATTATTGGGGGCCACTGGCTTTAGTCCGCTCAGCCCCCTCCATTTAATCAACCATAGGGGGAGGGGTCACGGATCTGTGAAGATGTGTGACTAGGGGGTGGGTGTGTTTAAAAATGTGACGTCACATCAAAAAACACCCCCGCAACTTTAAATAAAAGTCCCCTTAAATATTTGATTGTTTACAATTTATTTAATGACGTTTTCAATAGCTCCCCGCGTGTTACGCTACTAGAGTGCATACTTACACTAAATACATATTTAAATGACAAAATACTTATTTGCAACATGCTAATTTTTATTGAGAAAATTATGGCTTTGGAGAGGGGTGTCTAAGCTTTGTGACGTCATAGCGGAACAAGGGGTGGGGGTTTACGTTTTTGTGACAAAGTATGACGCGGATGAAAAGGGGGGGGGGCTGAAAATTGGTAACCTCACGTGACGTCATTTATGGACGTCCCCCTTAAATTATGAAGGGGTGACACCATGAGCTACCGCACCGGGTGACACCAACGCTAGCGACGCCCCTGGCCTGATTGAAGACTCATCCCTCAGAGGAATGCAACAAAATTGAAATGAATCTGCCTGGATTCGGGGTGGGGGGGGGGGAATAAATGTCCATCATGTATTTTAAAAACAAAGACCTGTAACTGACATTTATTTCGCTAGTATGATCCATTGTGGGAGTAGAAAGCAAAAATAGAGCTGTGTTTGTGTTGTAAATGCAATTCAATTATAAAAGAAATTCTGAGAGACAACTGGAATGATTTTAGTCAGGGCATTTATTTCTAAAAAGAGGTACGAAACGAAAAGTTACAGAATCTTACTTTTAACACTTCGTGGATATTGGAATTTGGATTTCTTTCTTCAATGAAAAGCCAGTGTATTTGATTTTTTTCAGGTTAAAATTTATGTTATCAAACAGGCAAATCTGCTTAGACAACACAAGTCAGTGCATTCCGAATTTGATAAGGAATATTCAAAAGGAATAACGCTAAGAGAAGACTAAATTCGTTTCATCAAAAAAGAATTTAAAAAGGGCCAGCAAAATTTTTCTCACCAGATTTTAAGTTCAAGTAAATGTGCCACTGAAGCATCTTTTAATATTAGCTGGTTCTTAGCCAAGAAACAAAAATCATTTCAGTTAGACTTAGCTTTCAAGAATGTGCTGATTTATTATTTTCTAACTTGTAAAAACAAAGAATAAATAAAGAAACACATATCTTATCTCCAGCTTTTTTACCAGACTGTTGTAAAGCGTGTTTAAAGTATGTCCTTTAACATATTGGAGTATTTGCCTACAGATTAAAAAACGCTTCTGGCTTCATTCTTGCATTGGATGAATCATGTTATATCACTATCACGGTCCAACTCATATTTTGGGGAAAATTTGTCAAGGGCAGACATTTAAATAAGAATTACTGACACTAATTAAATTTGAAAAATACAACCTGTGGTAAGGATGTATGTAATACACTGAAGTAATTTCTAAGCAACAACATCGTTTTCAGGAAGCTTATTTCTTTGTCAACGGATGGTGCTCAAGCAATAATAGGAAGGAAAGTTTGACTGTATTGCTGAGGGCTGAAATCATTTGCCCCGTTTTCCTGATTAACACTATCATTGATTTGATATATGACGACATTGAGTTAATTATTTTTCTTTATCCACTCCTTTCTCCCTCAACTCCTATAACCCCACCATATCCTTTCGCTTGAGTTTTTGCGTTCGTTAAAAGTGTAGGCCTAGAACAAGTGTCGGGAAAACATGTCTCTTGAGGCATATATGGCTCTTTTGATGGCTGCAGCTGGATCGCAGAAAAATGTTGATTTAAAAAAATGTTTCTTCTGAGTCTTTTTATCGAAAAATATTTTTTAAAAGCACAAATTTATTTAACAATTTTTTTTACAATTCGTCATAAGTCAATAACCCTGCAATAACTTTAAATTTTTTAAAAATGTCTTACGTCCTGTAAAATATTCTTGAAAGTAAAAAAGCGTATTTGTTGCCCAATCAAATCTATCTGAATAACAATTAGTAGAGCCACACATCATAGAAAACATGAAATAATCAAGGTGACCAAATTACATAGTTAGATTGATGTATATTACTTTTGAAAATAGTGCACATGAGTATGGTGAGTAGCTTGGTGTGCGTGATGTCGCTAGTGGTTTGGGTAATAATATTTATTGTTGCCCATGCAAAAACTACCGAAATGAGGAGTGAGACTGCAATCAGACATAAAAAAGTATAATTTCATTGAATCTTCGGATTTCACCACAGCTACGTTTTTATTTTTTATGTTCGTTTTATTTGTGTATTGTATGTCCGTTTAAACAGGTTCGCTGTTTTATTACGTTCTGTCAAGCTAATCCTTAACCTGTTTACGTCTTTTGAATTTACAAAAATTACCACCAGTTCAAAACACTGATTGGTGGTCGAGAGGTAGAGCTCTCGACTGTCATACCGATGGTCACGAGTTCGAATCCACACTAAGGTGGGGATTTGTTCTCGGGGCCTGAGGAGTCTTAATATTGTTGGCACTTTGGGATCTAGAGAATGTTTTGTCCATTGAGATGCATCAGGTCTGGCGGGCGACCCCAAGGGGCCAGAGGTGCGAAAGGTGACGTTCACATTTTACCAGGTTTTAATTTGGAAGCAGTTAGAATGGGAAATAGATGAAAGGACGCCGACGGGTCGAAGCAGTGGACGAGGGACTGGTGATTACATCAAAGTGACCAGGGTGGGTTACGTCAAACCAAACACAACCCGTCTTATCTAGGGCAGGTGTGAGAGGATTGACAAATTGACTGTGGGGTATTGAAGAACGCACTGACGGACAGGGATACTCAGGCACAGACAAACAGATAATCGGAGATTGGAAGAGAGGCTGAGTTAGGAACACACTGAGTTAGGGGCGAGAGTTAGTTAGAACACAGATAGTTAAAGAAGTTAAGGAATTAATGATTTATTTGTGCATTCTATCTTGGAGGTTTAGTGATTGAATAATAATTAACCAAATGTGTGAAGATCAGAGTAAAAGAGTGAAAGTAGATAATGACACTAAACCCAAGAATAACCAATGTTCTCTACAATATTGAGCAGGTATCTGGCTTAAAGAACAATTTCCTGCAGCCATTGTAAGCGAAATTTGGAGAATTTCGTGAGCACACCCGCCAATTCAAGCTCATCACCAATCCACACGAGTGTGCAGTACAGCTTTGACTAAGTGTCATCCCCGCTCTCTCTATGAGTGATTTTAAGCTCCGATTTGCTGACCCGAAGGCCCCAAACCTGTTGAATAAGTTGAGGTCACTGAAAGAAGATTTGGAAAACTTGCACGCGAACAAGCAGACATGACGAGCGAAAACAAATGGGCAGAAATAAAAAAAAAAATTCAACACCAAAACCAGCTGATTGTGAAACTTGGAACTCACTACTCTTTATGCCCTAATCACTGCAGCGTGTGAGTTTAGCCGTACTGACAATGTTTGACTCTAAGAAGGGAAAAGAGTAGTCTTTCTTACATTAAATAAAATAAATCAAGATCAACCACCGATCACGTGTAACAGGCATTAGTCTCTACGCCTGCATGAGCCTAACCTCGCCCCCATATCAACCAGACTACAAAGCAATTACCGTGTATACTCGAGTATAAGCCGACTTTTTCAGCACATTTTTTGTGCTAAAAAAGCACCCCCTCGGCTTATACTCAAGTGAAAAAAAAATGACCCGAGAATGCTGAATCTTGTATGTAATAAGGGAAATAACTCTTGATAGTCATTGTGAGAATTAATTAATAGAGTGAGGTTCTTGAATAAGACCGAAAAAAAAAAAAAAGATTAGCTAACAACAATATATATATAGAGCTAATTTACTGTTTCTCTTTGAAATAAATATTATGTGTTTTAATGTAATTTTATTGGTATCTATTATTTTTTAAATTTACCAGTAGCTGCTGCATTTCGCATTTCCCACCCTAGGCTTATACTCGAGTCAATACTTTTTCCCAGTTTTTTGTGGTAAAATTAGGGGTCTCGGCTTACACTCGGGTCGGCTTATACTCGAGTATATACGGTATCAAATCTATGCAGCACCATAATTCAGATTAATGGTAAGTATTACTCATTATTGATTAGTTTTGCAACAGCATGACAGTGTTATTCAGAAATTTCAAAGCCACAATTATTTTGCTTTTAGTTTTGAAATTGTATAAAAATGCACACATTTACTTACATTTTTACTGTTAAGACACATGAATAGCTCTCACTAAAATACTTTTGAAATATGTGGTGTTTATGGCTCTCCACAAAAAAAAAAAAAAAAAAAAAAAAAAAAAAAAGATAGAGTTAATGAATGAAACAAATGCTTGATGGCTCACATGAAAAATACTTTCAGAAATTGAAACTTTATATATGTACATAAATATATATATATATATATGGGCATCGGTAATTACCGATTAAATTCTCCATTAATCATTAAACATTTTTACTATTAAAATATTTTTAATCGACCAAAACCTTTCAATATATTTTAAATTAAAAATTAAAAACGATTCGGTGCGAATTATCTGAAACCCGTTTTATATATGAGACATAAATAAAATTATGTATTTTTGGATTGTCTTGCAAATAGAAGGTTCTTATAGTTATGTCTCTTGTATAAATGAGTGACAATAAAAATTTGGTTTATAAATCTTTATAATTAACTCGTGGTTTTAGTTGAGCATTAGCTTGCAGAGAAAAACACTTGATCGATTTTTACCCACTTCCTTGTAAGCTAGCGTGCATACATTTTGCATCTAGACACGTTGGGATAATACTGAATCCTACATGTGGAAGAAATCAGCAGTCCCGAGCCTGCGCTCTTCATGGGGCTTCCCGGAAAACCCCCCAGCCCTCTGGCCTCCTAAGGGGTGCGAAGGCTGGGAAGCCCCCCGGAGCGGTCGCTGCTACAAGCGGCCGCCTGGGCGTCCAGGGCGCTGGGCCGAAAACGCCTCCCACTTAAGTGTTCCTCCCAAGGGAGGTGTGGAATTTTTCCTACGTTGACTCGCTATCAACATAGTATCACTTTGGCGCCACCACGGCAAAGCTTACGAGTCTTTATAGTTTAGATCGCCGCAAAGCATGGGGATCATCACTGACCTACCTAGGGTTAAACCCCCACCGGAAGGTTTCCTCAGAGCTGGCGACCAATAGCGTTTCCTAGCGGTACCTTTTGCTATTCCGTACTGGCGCTCCTGGCCCTAAACCGGCACCGCTCAACAGCGTTGCTAGTTGATTGAGGGGGACGAAACGGTCGCTTCGGAGTAACCCGACCCTCAACGGGTACTTTGGTTTTCATCATCGGCATTGCATCTAAATGCTTTGCCTAAGATCCGTACAGCGACTGTAATCATATTTATGACTAGCACCTATCGCCTAACAACGGTCTTCGGCTGTCCAAGCCAGGGGTTTGTCGGTTTCAGGTCGTGGTCTGCTCCACAACCCTACTCGTCTGGCGAACAACGTAGAGGTCACCTCTTCTCGCCAGTTGGGATAATACAAAATAATGTATTAAATTTTTAGATCGATCAAATATACATTATTTAAATTATTGCATATTTATATTATTTTATTTACCTCTTTGTATCATGTTAATTTTTGAGATAGAGTATCGTGGTGCGTATTATGCTTAACAACCTTTCTTGACACTACTTTTAAAAATATTTTCACGATCGGTGTACATTATATAAAAACATATTTTACGTGACATGACTAGATTTTAAAGATTTTTGTTTGTTCTGCTTGCGAATTATAATACATATTCTTATAGTTGTGTCTGTATATTAAGGATTTATAGTCAAAATTTGTATTTTACTAGCTCTTTTAATGTGTTATTGCTGAAATTAGGGCTGAGCTTGACATAACGATGGTACCCCCACATAAAGTATCTCCCTCTTTTGCTGTGAATTCTAGCTTTGAAACGTTCCACCCTGTTACGGAGAATGAGGTAAAAGCTATTATTCTGAAATCTAAACAAACGTCATGTTCAATCCCCACACATTATTTGTAGAGTCATTACATCTTTTACTCCCAACAATAACACATATAGTAAATGAGAGTATTGGTCTTGGCTCGGAGGCGGGCAGTGTTGAAAAATCCTCCATCAGCTCTGGTATGTAACCAGATTCCCTCACTGCTATCCTTGAATGCGTATCGAAGAAGTACAGAGAAGAATATTGCAAAGAGTGTTGGTGCGAGTACACAACCTTGTTTAACTCCGCTGCTGACAGGGAAGAATTTAGAAACTTATGGAATTAAAACAAAATTAGTTTAATGTCCAAATGAAAATATAGATGAAAACTATTATTGCAGCGTGACTAAACAAGTTAAAAACTTTTGATATTAAAAAGTTAGAGAGTTTAATTCATTTGAAGTAGCATGTAAACAAACCAGGTTAAATGATTTGAATACCATTTGTTCTCTTGTACATGACACATGATTTTTGGTAGGGGTGGCCGGATGTGGTATTCCACTATTTTTCGGATCCGGATAGTTTGGTCCTAATATTTTCCGTATCTGGATATGTCTTAAGTTTAAGAGCTAAGGTGGTGCAAGTAACTACTTTTATTTTTGGTAAACGTTATTCCCACAGCTGTGTTAATAATCTAAGCGTTATTCCCACAGCTGTGTGAATATTGCCAGCGTTATTCACACAGCCAAAAAATGTGATAGTTATACTGACTTTAAATTAAAAGCATACTAATCTATAGGTCGTTTGGCTAATACTAATAGCTATTGATATTGAATCGTAAATAGGCTTGTTATATAGCCCACGGCCTAAGTATGAACATCATAAATAATTACATTAATAATGTCGATCTTAATAGTTATATTTTTAATTAAGAATTAATTTTACTTGTCTTAGTGTTATTAACCTATAGAGTTTAGACTTTAGACAAAAAATATTCCAATTTATTACAGTTTACACGTATGTAGTTATTAAGTTTAAGTTGTCGTCCATAAATGGCATCACGCAATTTTTGTTGATTTTTCAAGTCTCAACCAGTCGTCAAAAAGGTTTGCACCTCCCCCATCCCCAATTAAAGCAGTTTTTTTTTCTATTTGAAACTGAGCATATTTCAAGTACCTTTTTGTCATGAGTCATGTAAGTAATTATGTATTTAGTGTAAGTCTGCACTCTGCACTCTAATAACATAACACTCGTGAATCCATGTAAAACGTCAATATACAAATTGTAAACAATCAATTATTTAAGAAAAACTATTTTTTGAAGTTGTGCTGTTTGATGTGTCGTCACTTACCCCCCCCCCCCCCCCACCTTCGTCATAAACGTCCGACCGTTTCCCCTCTAGGTGCGTGACTTCATTTAAACAATGGCCCCTAATCTTAGTACGGTCATTTAGCTATCTTTTTAACTCAGTCATGAAATGAAATTTTCTACCCCCTCCCCCCGCTTGACAATTCATATATTTATATGAGAATTTATCATGCATTACTATTACTGCTAATCATTTATATTATAATTTATGTAGCATTGCTTCCTTATTTGACAGCTATAGGTGTGGAGGGTATAAAAATAGATAGGCCTGGGGAAAAATAATAAATATCATTATAGCATAAGTAATAAAAACTTATTATTGTTAACTAATATAATAATTTGTTTTTTTTTTTTTTTAATTTAAAAAAAAAGAAGAAGAAAAAATAAAAACTATGCTCCACCTCATGGATTCGATCCACCTCCACCTCAAAAATAAGACACACTGGTTCTGACCATTCCTCTACCGACGCTGATGAAAACTTAGCGTTTTGTAAGGTCATAACTTTTTATCGTTCAAATGGACACCAGTGCGCATGCGTCATTGTGTCTATAACGCAGACGTTATTCCCACAGCTGTGTGAATAATCACTCCGTTTATTTTTAGTATTTAATACTATTTATTAAAATATTTATTATCCTACATATGAAGAGTATTTATCCACAATGAAAATCTTTGACACTGTCAACGTCAACGATGAACATTTGACAATAAATCGAATGAACGAACTTCGAACGAATTTCAACGACTTTGTAATGTGTACCAAGCGAAGCGTGTTGTACTGAGTATGTAGTGTGGTATGTAAGAAGTCGTATATCTAGAGCCATAATAAAAACTAATTTTATTCAAAAGATTTAATTTTAATATGTTGTTAGTTAAATAAGTGTGTAATCTTATGTAGTAAAGTAAGAAACCTTTTTAACTTAATATTAATATTTTTCTCGTATCGAAACGATTGATATACCCTACTGTGCATGGGTTTGTATGATTTCATAATCAACGCTTGTTAGTTTCTTTATTTTGTTATAGTTATATAAGTTATATATTAATAATTTAATGTAGGCTTAATTTGGTAATTAATTTAACTTATTTTGTATAATTGTAATTTTAATAACTTGGGTTTGCTTTTTCAAAATCCCAAGTAACTTATCCTGGTTTGATAAATACGAAATAATAATCTTCATCTTTATTGTTATTATTTTTAGCGCATTTTCGAGAAGTCGAATGCGCTATTGCACCCGCTTTGTCCGTCCGTCCGTCCGTCCGTCTGTCATCACCCTTGATCTCAGCATCCATAAGTCCTAGACCCATGAGGTATATATGTTTTTTGTATGTCCTGACCTGTCATTTGTGCATCAAAACTCAATTACTCGATCCGTTAAAAAACCCCGTTAAAACTACCAAAAAATATTTCGAATCGAGAAGTAACACTAGTGCAGGGAACGGCCGCCATTGCCGGAAGTTGAATACATAGTTTTTCAAGCATTGAAGATTGGTGTGAAAGCGTGCAAAAGAATTAGTGTTTTTTTTTAGTTGACGTCATTAGAATATGTGTAAAAGTTTAGAGAGTTTTACGTCATCATTTGTGGTGACTTGTAGTTATATTAAAGAGAAAATAAAATTTTTTAAAATGTAAAGAAATGACTTTTAAATAAAAAAAATGTCAGGTATATTCATTACACAGGAAAATTCATAAAAATATGTCTAAAATCTAAACACAATTACTGATAACTACATAATGCTGATATCTAACATAAGTACTGATACATAATACGAAAATGCGCTAACACGTCCTGAGTTCCAATAGGGACCAGGCTTAACATGATTTTTTATACAACATTTCACAATATAACATAAAACAATGACGTCATACAATATTTTATGACAAGAAACATCACACGCTTTTTAACTGCTATGGACATGGACTGCTGTTTAATGCCCCTCAGCGTTAGGCAAACAGCCAGTGATTGACGGTCTTTTATATTGTTGTATAGTGTATAGATTAGAGTTTAAACATTGTTAACACTGAATAAGATATAGCACATGAGACAAGGAATTTTTTAATTTTTAAATTCGCAAATTTAATCACAATTGATATCCGGATCTGCCACAAATATTTGGCAAATCCGGGTAGTGGCAGAAATTGAAATACCGATATCCGGTCCAGACATCCGGCAATACTCTGTAATTTTTGTCAAACTTTAACTCTTCAATGTATTTTTTTTTTTACTTACTAATTTTGAACTTAGAGGTGACGTAATATGTGTGTTTTAATTTCTTGAGCCATATAATATTAATTTTCACATATTCTAATTATTTTCAGCGCACTAGATCGTCCTTTGTAAGTATAGGCATCAACACTAAAACAGTGCTCATACTTTAACTGTGTGACGGCGAAAAGCTAAATTGTTTTGGTAGGGTTCTAATAATGTAATGTAAAAAAATACCAGCACTTTTTATTTCTATGACCTCATGCAGTTTAGAAATTATAATTGCTGCTAAAAACAAGGCGTTCAAACGGACTAATAATCAGTTCTATTTTTCAGAGTTAACTCATGGGAACCAAGTTCCCATACCTATTTTGGCCAGATTCGTGTATATTTATTTATATAGTCGGCACTTTACTTACTATCAGTCCTTTTTACAGTGGGGACTCACTGGAACGACGTAAATTACAGTTTACAAATAAACAAACCAAGTGGCAAACGCTGTCATTCTAGTTACATGATATCTATGGAATATAGATATCATATTAGATATTATTAGTAGAATAAGAATAACAGCGTTACGAATAACAGTAATAAGACTCTTAGCTGCTTCGAGGCAGACATTCATCTCTAGACTCACAAAGCAAGAAAAGAAACCGAGATGATTTGTCAGATGAAAACATGAGAAAACTCTGGAAGTTGTTTTAAAGCCTAATACGGTACCAGTATTATAACACAGTAGAAAACCTCATTCCACATAAACTATATTCAGGTCGGTTTTTATTATAAATAAACGCCTTGAGTCTCTCATTTTCTTATATAACCGTTTATTTCTTTAAATATATGTACAATAAAATGTGTGTTCTGTGTAAAATTCAATTATAGACTATTATACTATAGCATTTTTGACATAAGTTAAAAAACAGATGTGAAATGAGTTCCCAAACATTTTTCGCTAGGAAAAAAGCACTGTTTAGAATTAAAGAAATACCCTTGTGTCTGCTCGAAACATGTATTGGACGAGGTCAAAGATGCTCAAATGTATTTATAAACAGAGGGATCTAAAGTGTAGGGCTAAGATAATTTATGATTTAAAAAAAAAAAAGCTATTCTTAAAGGGACAAACAGAATAGATAGAGTATGGTTTCGTCTGGTGCTAATATTGCATGTGAAGACCGTCGAATATTAGTGGAAATTCCCAGAGTGACTCTTCTATTTGAAAAAAGGTAGTGGCCTCATATTTGTATATTTCTTCCAACAAGGAGTGTTTTTCTTGAAAAGGGGCCATGACAAAAGAAAATCGAACCCCCCTCTTCCCCGCCCCTCACACAAACACGGACGGCCTTACCTCTAGTTACGCCGCTGGTCGTGGGCCGTAAGAGGAATATTTAATGTCAAGATATGAGGTAGCATAGTTATGGTGTAAATCATATTCAGAGGCGTACGTCACTGGGGGGGGGGAAGAGGCTGCGGACAGCAACGGTTGACACGATCACAAGTCACAGGGGGAGACAACAAAATTTAAAATTATGTATGTTAACGTTGTTTGACACTTGCAGGCTCAGAGGAGGTTTATGGAGTAAGTTGTATGGGGGTGGTGGGGTGGGTGACACAATGAGCTATCGCACTGGGTGACAGCACACACAGTTACGCCCGTCAGAGCTATCTAAATTGTAAAGTTATTATAAAATATGATCATGCTACTTTAAATAATCCTTCACGGTTAGGATAAAAGATTTACAGTTTTCGAAAACATGCGTGACATTCAAATTGTTCCCAACAAAATAAATATAAAAAAATAATGTTTTGCTGGCGTCAATATTTTATTTTTCTTTGAACATGTTTAATTCCCTTTGAACAACTTGGACATTCAAAGAATATAAACGTTAAGTTAACAATGCGATACACGTAAACAAATCAAGGAGTAAGCATGGTTTCAATAATTGAATTTTCTCAACATAATCAAATATAGTTGAAACATGTTAAAAGTAGGTTTAAGTTTGTAATCTATAATAAAACATGTTAAAAGTAGGTTTAAGTATGTAATCTGTAATGAGGTGTTGTGGAATGTTTGGTACAGATTTTAAATGCGTTGGCTAAAACTCTGTTGTGTGCTCTATTATAGTTTCTTATGCACCGTCTATTTCAGTGTTGTTTGCACCGTCTATTTCAGTGTTGTTTGCACCGTCTATTTCAGTGTTGTTTGTTGTTTGCACCGTCTATTTCAGTGTTGTTTGCACCGTCTATTTCAGTGTTGTTTGCACCGTCTATTTCAGTGTTGTTTGCACCGTCAATTTCAGTGTTGTTTGCACCGTCTATTTCAGTGTTGTATGTACTGTCGATTGTAGTGTTGTACTCACTGTCTATTGTACTGTTGTATGTACTGTCTGTTGTAGTGTTGTATGTACTATCTATTGTACTGTTGTATGTACTGTCTGTTGTAGTGTTGTATTCACTGTCTATTGTACTGTTGTATGTACTGTCTATTGTAGTGTTGTATGTACTGTCTATTGTACTGTTGTATGTACTGTCTGTTGTAGTGTTGTATGTACTATCTATTGTACTGTTGTATGTACTGTCTGTTGTAGTGTTGTATTCACTGTCTATTGTACTGTTGTATGTACTGTCTATTGTAGTGTTGTATGTACTGTCTGTTGTAGTGTTGTACTCATTGTCTATTGTAGTGTTGTATGTACTGTCTGTTGTACTGTTGTATGTACTGTCGATTGTTCTGTCTATTGTACTGTTGTATGTACTGTTGTATGTACTGTTGTATGTACTGTCTATAGTACTGTTGTATGTACTGTCGATTTTTCTATCTATTGTAGTGTTGTATGCACTGTCAGTTGTAGTGTTGTATTCACTGTCTGTTGTAGTGTTGTATTCACTGTCTGTTGTAGTGTTGTATGTACTGTCTGTTGTAGTGTTGTATGTACTGTGTGTTGTAGTGTTAAATTCACTGTCTATTGTAGTGTTGTATTCACTGTCTGTTGTAGTGTTGTATTCACTGTCTATTGTAGTGTTGTATGTACTGTGTGTTGTAGTGTTGTATTCACTGTCTATTGTAGTGTTGTATGTACTGTCTATTGTAGTGTTGTATTCTCTGTCTGTTGTAGTGTTGTATTCACTGTCTATTGTAGTGTTGTATTCACTTTCTGTTGTAGTGTTGTATTCACTGTCTATTGTAGTGTTGTATTCACTGTCTATTGTAGTGTTGTATTCACTGTTTGTTGTAGTGTTGTATTCACTGTCTGTTGTAGTGTTGTATGTACTGTCTGTTGTAGTGTTGTATGTACTGTCTATTGTAGTGTTGTATGTACTGTCTGTTGTAGTGTTGTATTCACTGTCTATTGTAGTGTTGTATTCACTGTTTGTTGTAGTGTTGTATTCACTGTCTGTTGTAGTGTTGTATTCACTGTCTATTGTAGTGTTATATTCACTGTCTATTGTAGTGTTGTATTCACTGTTTGTTGTAGTGTTATATTCACTGTCTGTTGTAGTGTTGTATGTACTGTCTGTTGTAGTGTTATATTCACTGTCGATTGTAGTGTTATATTCACTGTCTATTGTAGTGTTGTATGTACTGTCTGTTGTAGTGTTATATTCACTATCTATTGTAGTGTTGTATTCACTGTCTATTGTAGTGTTGTATTCACTGTCTATTGTAGTGTTGTATTCACTGTCTATTTTAGTGTTGTATTCACTGTCTATTGTAGTGTTGTATGTATTGTCTGTTGTAGTGTTGTATTCACTGTTTATTGTAGTGTTGTATTCATTGACTATTGTAGTGTTGTATTCACTGTCTATTGTAGTGTTGTATGCACTCGCTAGTGTAGTATTGTATGCACTGGCTAGTGTAGTGTTGTATGTACTGTCTAGTGTAGTGTTGTATGTACTGGCTAGTGTAGTGTTGTATGCACTGGCTAGTGTAGAGTTGTATGCATTGTCTGGTGTAGTGTTGTATGTACTGGCTAGTGTAGTGTTGTATGCACTGGCTAGTGTAGTGTTGTATGTACTGTTTGGTGTAGTGTTGTATGTACTTGCTAGTTTAGTGTTGTATGCACTGGATAGTGTAGTGTTGTATGCATTGTCTGGTGTAGTGTTGTATGTACTGGCTAGTGTAGTGTTGTATGCACTGGCTAGTGTAGTGTTGTATGTACTGTCTGGTGTAGGTTTGTATGCACTGGCTAGTGTAGTATTGTATGTACTGGCTAGTGTAGTTTTGTATGTACTGGCTAGTGTAGTTTTGTATGTACTGGCTAGTGTAGTGTTGTATGTACTGGCTAGTGTAGTGTTGTATGTACTGGCTAGTGTAGTGTTGTATGCACTGGCTAGTGTAGTGTTGTATGTACTGGCTAGTGTAGTGTTGTATGAACTGGGTAGTGTAGTGTTGTATGTACTGGCTAGTGTAGTGTTGTATGTACTGGCTAGTGTAGACTCGTATGTTCTAGCAACTGCTCTGTTGTATGCTGTGACTGGAATATTTGTTTCTGCACTGTTTTCTGCATGCTGAGAGTTGCGCCATTGATGAAGAGTTGAGATTAGATCCCTTATTAACGCATCATCTTTGCTAACTCTACTTTTTTTAACACTCTTATTAGGTCTTCTCATGTTTCCGAACCTATATGCCTTGTCTTTCTTTATCCCGTCACTTGGATTATCGTCTTGTCTTCCAGTCGGTTTCGCGTCCAAATGTTCACCACGGCTTTGAATCTCAGTGCTCATATCGCTGTCAGGCGATTCATCAGATTCACAGTTTTTCTTCCGATGTCGGCCACGTATCCGGTTCTCTACTTCAGAATAAAATCTTTTTAGTGCCTCCCGATCCTGATCAATCGTTTGACCCCCGTCTCTCTGCCTCAGTTCTTTCTTGCTGTGATCTTCTTGGTTAATATTTTCATTAGTGTTCTTCTCGCCATGCCGCCGTCTTGTTAAAGTGCGGAGTTGATCCATCAGTAAAGTTTCAACACGATCTGGTAGATACTCCCCCATAGTTGGTTGTACTCTAGGAGCCCTTGTCCTTCCTCCGTAAAGCTGCTGGTAATCTTGTGGAACAATTCTTGGCTCCCCAGTTTGGTTCAGTGAAGTTACCGCATCCCAGTCGTCCCCCCTTGTCTGTTGTCTCCCCCTGTCTACCCCCACGTTATTTATTCCTCCTATTTTCTTTAGCGAGTTCCTTTCAACGACGCCACTGCCCATGTTGTCGGAGCCGCGCCATCGCCTTTTTGGTTTTCGTGGGCGCTGTTTTCTGGCTGAATGTTTATGGTGAGAATTCTCTTCGTTTGTTGCCCGGCGTATCCCCAGTTCATTTGAACCATAACTGCCACTTTTCCCAGTTTCTCTTGAACCATAACTGCCACTTTCCTCAGATTCACTTGAATCGACATTCTTCCTAAACATACTTTTCTGCATGTTTGCGACATTAGGTGCAATCTGGTCTGTAGGATTGTTAACGTTTTCTCGACCTCTTTCCGCTGACGTAATGCTAGATGGATATCTGTGACGTCTTCGAGTTCGCCTATCCACGTTTTTGGTATCTATCTCGGAACCAATATTTTTCAAATTATTGCCACTTTCTGACTGAGAGTGAGAATAATCTTCCAATGAATCATAAATCCCAGCTTCTCCATTGGATTTATAGTTCTCCAAACTGTTGGAATCGGTTCTTGTTGTCGTTTTGTTTAAGAATTGAAGTTTCCTTCTTCGTCTCGCGGATTCATCCTCCTGGCTAGAATCCCTTTCCGGGATGTCGACGTAGTTATAAATCTCACTAGAGGTTTCTCGTTCTGTGGATATGTCGGGTTTTTTATTTTTTCTAACGCGAGAACGGTGTGATGTGTTCTGATCCTCCACTGAATCTTTCTCAGGATTTTCGCTCACGAATTTCTCAATAATTCCATCACTGTGATTGTGATATCCCAATGCGTCATTCAATTTTTCATGTACAGTATTCTTAAGTTTACCTTTTCGAGATTTATCAGGTTTCAAGAGATTAAATAAATACTTTTTAAAGGACTGAAGTTGCCCGTTTGTAGAATAGTCACGGATCTCATCAACATCCTCATTTCTGAACTTGTCAACATTTCTTGGTCGCTTCGTTTCATGATGCAGCATTTCATCAACATCATTGATTTGTTTTGTCATAGGCTGAGTCAGCGGCCGTTTTGTCATAGGCTGAGTCAGCGTCCGTTTTGTCATAGGCTGAGTCAGCGGCCGTTTTGTTAGCGTCCACTTGTTTTTATGTCTACTACCCTCTATAAGACTGTCATTGGCGTTATATGTCCGCCCATTGTTTGGAACATCTGTATTCGACGTTGGAACTTCTTTAGAATTTTCAAATGATTTACGTGTGCCTTCAGAAAAGCGGTGATGGTCTTCGATAATTTTGTCGGGAGAATATTCTTCTTTCTGTTTTCTTATGCTTTTTGTCATCTTATCATGTGTATTTGTTCCTTGATGGGATTTCAAATGTTTTTGGTGATCCGACGGCTCCCCAGCCAGATCATGCTCATTAGACTTAAGTCGGATTTCAGAATCTTCTGGTTTGGTTACATCTGGGAAATGGCCTGCACGTAACTCAGCCAAATCACTCGTTGTTGTGTCAAAATAATGATTGTAAATATTGCTAATGTGCCTTGGAACTGTTGAATGTCTTATTCCAGTAAAGGTTCTAAAAACATCTTTTGTTGCATTTTGTTTTTTACCAAAAACTGTTGATTTTTTCTTTGCTGAATGTTGATTTTTTCCAAGGAGATCTGCGTCATCATAATCTTTTGATTTATCTTTTTTGTTTCTTTTATCAGAATTTCTAGCTCCACCGTCTTCTTCTTCTGTTTTATCGTCCCAATTCTGATTTGGTGATGTAGTCCCATAAGTATCGCCTACCAATGTATCCGAATTTTCATCGTTCCCATTTTTTGATGTTCGGCTCTCCAAGGAACTTCCAAATTTTTTTGTTGTCTGAATAATTTTACGTTCTTTATTTTCTGTCACCATGTGTTTTTTGTCATTATAATCTCTTAGTTTATCCTCACGACTTCCTTTTGAGAAGTTATGCTGTATTTTATAATTTTGCTTAGGAGCATCTATTTGATCAAGCGAATTTTTATGTTCAGATGGTTGAGCTAGTAAATAATTTTTAGATTCAACTGGGTGTGTTACAGTATTTACAGAGCCTGTAAGAAATTTATCTATTTCATTCGTCTCGATTTCCTCAGACTTTTTCTTATTTTTGTCGTGTGATCTAGTAACTGTTGAATGTTTTTGTCCAATAACCGCCATAACTGGATTATCTGTCGTCGTGGTTTGTGTTGTACATAGAGTCGTTAATTTATTCTTGATGGACGTTTCTTCTTTCTCTGAGACACCTCCTATATCATCATCTTTAGAGAAAAATTTGGTTGTTGTTTCAGAAAGTCCAGCGATTCCTTTGGCGTGTTCTTTTCTGCGTATTTTGTGTGTTGTAGATTTTGTATCTGGATAGTCTAACGGAGTAGTTAGTTCATTGTTCACAGTTCCTTGATTGGTTTGAAGAGTCAAAGACGATGTTGTCAAGTCAGGGATACTTTGATAGAGAAGTCTGTCTTTGTGTTTCTGAGATGAGCTTATTGGTCGCAGATCAGCATTCTTACGTGTAATCTCATCATCGGCAACCCTGTCATATTTCGTTAACTTTTCCGGAGTTTTCATAAGAATTTCATTACTTTCCTTAGAGGACCTATCCGTTTTTGAGTTATCATTGCTGTCAAGAGATGGTCTTAGCTTATCTTTTGTTGTCACAGTTTTGTCTTTAACTTTCTGACTAAACGGGATGTTTGGTATTGGGGTGGCTGGATGTGTGTCCGTAGTCCCGTATTTATCGACATTGATTTCCTCATGTTCTACAGTTTGTGACTGCCTTGGACGATTGTTTGTAAAACGGGAATGTTTTAATTGATTGTTTCCAGCTGGATGTTGCTGTCTTTGGGTTTCTGTTAAAGTTGTTTTATGTTTAAGATTCTGACGTCCAGTTGGATCACTGATGTCTTCTGAGTTGTCGAATGTTTTATTTCTCCGCCTGGCTTTGTTGGCGTCACCGTTGTTGTTATCAGCTGTTTCAATGTCCAAACTGAGATCTTGTAATGTAGTCCTAAATGTATCATCTTCCAGTACGTTGGGGTCTTTATCGGTGAGATCTCGTAATGTAGTCCTAAATGTATCATCTTCCAGTACATTGGGGTCTTTATCGGCCTCAATTGTAGGTGTTTGTTTTTCTAAGACATTTTCTAAATTTTTGATTTTATGAATATCTTTACGGTCTGTATTTCGAGTCGCCGGTTGGTTAGCCGTGTTGGGAGCATTTTCTGTTGTGTCATAGTCTTCATAGGTCTTACTTGACATTCGAGGTTCTAAAACTAGATCTTTATTTTGCCTTATTTCAGAGTTAGGTCTGTGTTTTGTTTCAAAATTCTCACCTAGCGTTTCCTCAAAATTTTCATTCATTAATTTCGTAGGAATTTTATCCTTCTGCTTGTGAGTTTTTAATAACTCATGCGTACTTTCATGTCCAGACGGTTGAGTAAGTATATCTTTTCTAGATTCAACTTGGTGTGTTACAGTATTTACAGAGCCTGTAAGAAATTCATCTATTTCATTCGTATCGATTTCCTCAGACTTTCTCTTACTTTTGTCTTGTGATCTAGTTACTGTTGAATGTTTTTGTCCTCTAATCGCCATAAGTGGATTATCTGTCGTCGTGGTTTGTGTTGTACCTAGAGTCGTTAATTTATTCTTGATGGACGTTTCTTCTTTCTCTGAGACACCTCCTATATCATTATCTTTAGAGAAAAATTTGGTTGTTGTTTCAGAAAGTCCAGCGGTTCCTTTGGCGTGTTCTTTTCTGCGTATTTTGTGTGTTGTAGATTTTGTATCTGGATAGTTTAACGGAGTAGTTAGTTCATTGTTCACAGTTCCTTGATTTGTTTGAAGAGTCAAAGACGACGTTGTCAAGTCAGGGATATTTTGATATAAATGTCTGTCCTTCTGTTTTTTAAAGGAAGAGCTCATTGGTCGCTCAGCAGTCGTATGTGTAATCTCATCACCGGTAATCTCATCACCGGTAATCTCATCACCGGTAATCTCATCACCGGTAATCTCATCACCGGTAATCTCATCACCGGTAATCTCATCACCGGTAATCTCATCACCGGTAATCTTGTCCTTTGATATTAAGTCTGTGGAAGATTTAAAAGGAAATATCTTTCCTTCGGTAGAGAAACTTTCTGTTTGTAATTTATCAATGATTTCATGATACGGTCTGAAATTTTCTTTAGTTGACTGAGTTTTGTCTTTTACTTTTTGACTATACGTAATGTTTGGTAATATGGTAGCTGAATCTATTTTTTTTCCGCCATCTTCTTTGATATTGAACGTCTTTTGCTCTGTATTTGGTAAGTGAGTAGGACTTTGGCTTGGCAAAGAGGAATCTATTGAGGTATAGTCTCCATTATAAGTAGGATGTTTTCTGTTTGCTCTTATGTTTAATTTACGTTTACCATTTTGACGTCGTTTTGAACCATTCGTTTTTTCTGATTTCTCGACACCTTCATTATGTTGTCGCCTGGGTCTGTTTACGCCAGCGTCGTCTTCATCATTTGGTTCATCATCCGAAAACTGATCTGGTAATGTAGTCAAATAAGCATTGTCTTCCAGTGTAACATAATCTTTATCGGTCTCATTTGATGTTTGGTACATCAAGGCCTTTCCTAACGTTGTTATTGGATTAATAACTTTACGTTTCTTATTTCGTGTCGCTGGTTGGTCAGCCGGGTCGGACACTTCTTCTGAGATATCAACATCTTTATTGTTCTCACTTGAAGTTTTAGTTTCTAAAGATGGATCTTGATTGAGATTTGGTTTAGAGTCAGGCCTGTGTTTTGTTTGGCTATTTTCACTCAGTTCTTCCCCACTATTTTTACCCTTTAACAACTTAGGTATTTCATTACTTTCCTTACGGGTTTCTAATAACTCAGACGTCCTTGAATTATCGTTGACCTTGAGCTCCACGTGTTCTGTAGTTGGTAGGTGAGTTGGAAGATTGCTCGTAAAGGAGAAATCTTTTGATTTATTGTGTCCATCACGATCTGGCTGTTTTCTGTATGTCTTTGGAGTTACTTTATGTTTATCAATTCGACGCCTGGTGGAAACACTCAATTTTTCTGTACTTTTAAGTTTTTTATTGTTATATCGCCTGGCTTTGTCGTCTTCTTCATCTGTTTCATCATCAGAAATCTGATCTGGTAATGTAGTCCAATAAGTATCGTCTTTCAATGTAACAGAATTGTTTTCATCCCCAGTTGATGTTTGGTTTGCTATTTTATAAATATTTTTACGTTTCTTATTTCGTGTCGCTGGTTGGTCAGCCGAGCTAGAAACATTCTCTGAGATATCAAAGACCTCTGAGTTCTCTCTGGACATTGGAGATTTTAATGATAAATCTGGATTTCGATTTGGTTTAGAGTGAGGCCTGTGTTTTCTTTCATAATTCTCACCTATTTCTGCCTCAATATTTTCACCCATTAATTGCCCAGGTTTTCTATAATTTTTCTTAAGCGTTTCACTGACCTCTTGAGAAATTAATTCTTGTCCGACCTTCTGAGTCTCAAGGTCTTCACTTACGTCCTTATCTGTTTCACCTTCCATGGATCCAGGTGTTTGTTGACGCTTTGACGGGTCTCTATGTTGACCTTCATTTCTATCCGTATTTTTAGAAGTGATTTTATCAGTTATTTCATCTGAAGCTTCACTACTGGATCCCCTTGATTTTTTTCTATTAACTTCACCGATTTCATTGCTTTCATCTTCTTTGCTAATCAACTCCTGTCTATCTTTTCGACCAATTTCACCACGTTGCTTTGTTTTCTTCCGTTTCCGCCCCTGGTTGACCAGACCAACACCATTTTGATCACCTGTTTCCACGTCTTCATCTGGATGGTCCGTGCTTGTAGTCCATGTAGTGTTTCCTGTTCCTTCTACTGTATTATCATTTTCCGTGCCCTGAATGGAAGTCCCGGTATCATATTTCAAATGGTGGATTTTGTTTTTTTGTGTATGTTTTATTTTGGGAGATCTCGTTATGTTTCCTTCTGGTGACTGTTCCGCTTCTTCGCTGGTAGAAAAGTCATCGGCTTCTTCTTGGGTTTCGCCTTTCCTGTTCCTTGATGATACTGTTTGTTTGTCTCCTCTTATTCGCTTATCGGAAATGATCCCGTTTGGTCCGTCTGGTCTAGCTCGCTGGTTCGATCTGCCGTTATTTATTTGGTTCTTCTTTGGTCGTTTACGCTTGGATTTTGTTTTTTGAGACGTGCCCTGCGACTCGTAATGGTTTCTATTTGTATTTCCTTCTAAATGAAGTGACTCCATAGAAGCATTGTCCTCCTCTAAAATGTCCATTTCTGAATTCTCTAAGACGTTTCCCGATTCAGTTTCCCTCTTGTTTGTCGGCGTTTCTTCTTGAGGAGACTTGTACGTCTCTCTGTCTGAATCAAACTTAGTAACATTATGTGTTTTCCTTAATCCACCGACACGCTTGGTTCTTTCTCTTGGTCGGGCTTTAACTTTTTGCCTTACACGAATTCTGCGTCCTGTTCTTGACTCTAGATATTCGCTATCACTAAACGTTTCATTACTCGTTTCGTATGAAGCCGTTTCCTCCTCGTCAGCTGCAGCGTCATTGTGTTTTGTATTTTGATCAGTGGCAACCAGCTGATCTTGTCCATGCTCTGGGTTGGGCTCCAAAGCTTTCCCCCCTCTGTATCCACGCTTGGAGGATTTTGTTTTAGACACAGGTTGATTTTTCGTGGGGCGTCTTCTCTTTTTTTTTCGCCCTTTACCAGAAGATGAAGCTATTTTCATCAAATTTCTTTCGCCTTGTTTGTCTGCCTCGTTACCAGGCAATGTTAGACCCGTGACTTCTTTGTCTAATCCATCAGGTGCCTCGTCCGAATAATAATATTCTTCTTCTCTGCCGACATCGGAGTTATCATAAGTTTGGTCTCCGTCATTTCCATGGTATGAATTCACTTCAGTCTTGTCGTTTGTCGCTAGTACTCCACCAGAAGCTGATGACGTGTGCTGCTCGTTGCGGCCTCGGTTAGCGAGTTTACCTCCGTTAACGAGTTTACCTCCGTGACGTCTGACGCCGCCGCTATGCTCTCCGACGCTGGCACCATTGTTCCACGAGGACGAACTCGGTGTCATAAAGTATTGGTACTGGTGCTTGACAAGGTCTAAGTCCGTGAGTGGGGTCGCAGTAGGAAGCTGTGTTACTTTGAGGAGGTGCCTCCACATCAGATAGTTGGCCAACACTCTGTGGGATAGAACACGGCCTATAGTTGACTTTGAATACTTCATCCATGCCACAAGAATGATTTTTAAATTTTTATTTCCGACTTAAAAAAATTAGATTTTTAAATTTAATCTCCACAGAGAACAGATCACCCAATCACATGTTCAAACTAAATATTAAGATATTCAAAATGTGATCCTCTCGATTCTACAGAACCAGAATAATCTCACTATTCAAATAGATCTCTTCCACATTTCCTAAATCTATCTTCTCCATTATTTAAACCCAAGTCTTTCCCATTTTAAAGCCCTCTTTATCCCCCCTCCCCGCACTCTTTCTTCCACCCAATCCTCAAAAATTAACTTATAATTGCCACCTCATCTTTTCTACTTTAACAGCTATTACTATCTTTCCTCTTAGCCATTTTTTTCTTAAACTCTTTTACAGAATATGGGATTGTAAATTAGATAGCGCCATTCCTAGACCTAGTTAGACCAAATTATTACACCATTAATACAGGGAGGTTATCACAGTCTGAGCTAATCTTATAGAATTACTCCTGATCAGTGTCCTTGATAAGGCGTCCAAGGTTCTTGAAATAATCCACTGGTTCAACGATCACCGTGTCGTTCGGTTGTAATTTATTCATCTTGTAAATGGTCATCAGGTAGGCATTCCAGTTTATCTGATAATAAGATGGACAATTTAGTGGTGGAAGTTACGAGTCAACATGGCCAGACGAGTCAACATGGCCAGACGAATCAACATGGCCAGACGCTATAAAATGGCCAGACGAGACAGTCAACACGGCAAGACGAGTCAACATGCCGGACGAGTCAACATGGCCAGACGAGACAACATGGCCAGACGAATCAAAATGGCCAGACAAGTCAACATGGCAAGACGAGTAAGTCAACATGGCCAGGCAAGTCAACATGGCAAGACGAGTCAACTTGGCCAGGCAAGTCAACATGGCCAGACGTGTCAACATGGCCAGACGAGTCAACTAGGCCAGACGAGTCAGTCAACATGGCCAGATGAGTCAGTCAACATGGCCAGATGAATCAGTCAACATGGCCAGACGAGTCAGTCAACATGACCAAATGAGTCAGTCAACATGGCCAGACGAGTCAGTCAACTTGGCCAGACGAGTCAGTCAACATGGCCAGACAAATCAAAATGGCCAGACGAGTCAACTTGGCCAGACGAGTCAGTCAACATGGCCAGACGAATCAAAATGACCAGACGAGTCAACATGGCCAGACGAGTCAGTCAACATGGCCAGACGAGTCAACTTGGCCAGGCAAGTCTACATGGCCAGACGAGACAACTTGGCCAGGCAAATCAACATGGCCAGACGAGTTAACATGGCCAGACGAGTCAACATGGCCAGACGAGTCAACTAGGCCAGACGAGTCAGTCAACATGGCCAGACGAGTCAGTCAAGATGGCCAGATGAGTCAGTCAACATGGCCAGACGAGTCAGTCAACATGGCCAGACGAGTCAGTCAACATGGCCAGACGAGTCAGTCAACATGACCAGATGAGTCAGTCAACATGGCCAGACGAGTCAGTCAACATGGCCAGACGAGTCAACATGGCCAGACGAGTCAACATGACCAGACGAGTCAGTCAACATGGCCAGACGAGTCAACATGGCCAGACGAGTCAACATGGCCAGACGAGTCAGTCAACATGGCCAGACGAGTCAGTCAACATGGCCAGACGAGTCAGTCAACATGGCCAGACGAGTCAACATGGCCAGATGAGTCAGTCAACATGGCCAGATAGGTCAGTCAACATGGCCAGACGAGTTAGTCAACATGGCCAGACGAGTCAGTCAACATACCCAGATGAGTCAGTCAACATAGCCAGACGAGTCAACATGGCCAGACGAGTCAGTCAACATGGCCAGATAGGTCAGTCAACATGGCCTGACGAGTTAGTCAACATGGCCAGACGAGTCAGTCAACATAGCCAGATGAGTCAGTCAACATGGCCAGACGAGTCAACATGGCCAGACGAGTCAGTCAACATGGCCAGATGGGTCAACATGGCCAGATGAGTCAACATGGCCAGACGAGTCAACATGGCCAGACGAGTCAGTCAACATGGCCAGACGAGTCAACATGGCCAGACGAGTCAACATGGCCAGACGAGTCAACATGGCCAGACGAGTCAGTCAACATGGCCAGACGAGTCAGTCAACATGGCCAGACGAGTCAGTCAACATGGCCAGACGAGTCAACATGGCCAGACGAGTCAACATGGCCAGACGAGTCAATATGGCCAGACGAGTCAACATGGCCAGACGAATAAACCAAATGAGAAGAGATGTATAAATAAGATAATCGAAGCATAAATGAAATAAACGTATAACATAAACCAGATAGATGTACGTATAACATAAACCAGATAGATGTACGTATAACATAAACCAGATAAACGTACATATAACATAAACCAGATAAACGTACGTATAACATAAACCAGATAAATGTACGTATACCATTAACCAGATAAATGTGCATATAAAATAAACCCGATAAATGTACGTACAACATGAACGAGGTAAATGTAGGTAACAAAAAAAAATGAAAGGAAAGAAACTTAGGTCATAAAAAGAGATTTAGTTTTTCTAAATTTTATTATCTAAATGACGATCATTAAAATTAAATTTCTCAATAAATGACACTTATACTTATAATTTTTACAAAGCGACGTTCCATTTGACATTTCATTTATGTAATTGTAAACACTGTAGAAGATCATTTTATATAATTCTTTTATTGATGCATTGCAGTTGCTGAAATCGATAACGAAAATCTAGAAATATAAATATATCAGCTCAAATAAAAAAAAATATTACGACAGCAATACGCCAATGCCGACATCATAGATAAAATATAGCACACCTACTGATAACGTCAGAGTAGCCTACAACTACCGATGACGTCAGAGTACAACTACCGATGACGTCTGAGTACCACTACCGATGACATCATAGAACGACTACTTATGACGTTAGAGTACAACTACCGATGACGTCATAGTACAGCTACCGATGACGTCTGAGTACCACTACAGTCAGCTGTCGCCAGAGAACTACTTCCTGTGTCCCCAGTCATCAAACGTGCAGGTACTCACAACGTTCTGGAAATCAGCTTGTAGTTCTGCGAACGTCATCGCGTGCTTTGTCTCCGTAGAGGAGTTTTCATCTCGACTGGCCATCTGAGAAAGTGTAAAATGGTTAAGGTACCTTAAGGTCAAAATTGGGCACCAGGAATCATCATTGACATATCTGTTATTTAAGTCTTTTACAAAGTTTTACTCGTTTCAAAATGCCAAAACGTTCTTGCTAAGAACAGAGAAGAATTAATCATTTGATCGTTAAGTCACTGTTGATATCAGGATAAGGGCACTGAAAATCTCATCATAGGAACAGTGAAGATGTCCTCATAGAAGCATTGACACGTAATCATTAGGGCACTGAATATGTCCCCATAAGGGCAAAGAACATATGATCCTCATGGCACTGAATATGTCATTATCGGTACACTGAACATGTCATTATAAGGGTAATGAGCATGTCATCATTAGGGCACTGAACATGTCATCATAAGGGCACTGAACATGTTGTCATAAGGGCAAATAACCGTTTTCGTTGCAGGATTTTGTCTAGGACTCCTCGTACCAGTTTCTGTCACTTACTTTTGACACGTTACGATCAAATTCGAAGACATCCTCCATCTTGTGACGAACAATGACCGCGTCGCCACCCAGGGTTTCCCCCAGCTTTTCACCTAGAGACAAGTACGTGTGTCTGTAGCTGTCTGAATCGTTTCCGGGTTGTTCCCCCTGTTTCAGGGTTAATTCAGAGGGCCTCAGCTGAAAATCAAAAACATTTTAACCAATTCAAGCGCGTCTGAAGTTTGTGTTTCATCCGCAAACCGTTTAAACCCACTCTGTTAAAAACATGTTAATTCGTTATTAAATTAAATTAATGAAACGTGCCCCTTCTCAATGATTTAGTTGTATTGCTTGTTAAGTTTTTTACTTGAAAATTACCCTTTAAACTAACTTTGATACTAATAAAAGTTAATTGAAAAGTACGGTTAACATTAAATTTACAAATAATTTTTATAGTAATTTATATGATGAAAAAAAAACATAACAAATACAGACACAATGACTTTTTGCAATACTAAAGAGTATTTAGATAAATAAATATCAAAGAAATCGTATAGCAGTTTCGAGACTAGCGCTCTTCACGGGTCTTTCCGGAAGCCACTCTCAGTTATCTGGCCCCCTACCTCAAGGGGACTTAACAGCTGAGAAAACCCCTTTCCTCGAGCGGACACTTCTCAAGTGGCCATCTGGTCATCCAGGACACAAGGTCGAAAATGTCTCCCACTAAAAGCAACCTCTCAAGGAGGGGTGGAGTTTTCCATACATTGACTCGTTACCAATTCGGCGCCACCCACCGACAAAGCATATGAGTCTCCATGGTTGGGACTGCCGCAAAGCGGGGATAATCAATGATGACATATCCAGGGTTAAACCCCCATTGGAAGGTTTCCTCAGAGCTGGCGTGCGCTTCGAACTTCGCTGTACCTTTTGCTAATCCGTACTAGCGCTCCTGGCCCTAAACCGGCACCACTCAATGGTGTTGCTAGTAAAAGAAAGGGCCGAAACGGTCGCTTCGGAATAACCCGACCCTCAACGGGTTCTATGGTTCTCATCATCAACATTGCATCTGATGCTATGACTAACATCCTTACAATGTATGTAATCATTTGTGACTAGCACATAACACCTAACATCGGACTTCGGCATTGGCTGCCAGGAGTTGTCGGTATCTGGTTGTGGCCAGCTCCACAACCCTACTCGTCTGTCGATCCACGTAGACACCAACCCCTTTTCTCTCGAAAACAAAGAAGTAAAAGAACCTACTTGAATGATTTGCTTGGTTTTTCCGTTCGTTTCTTCCACTTCGACTGTGGACTTCCAGAAGCTTGTTTCACGCTCACTGTTCATGCGTCTCAACACGTTCTGGAAGCTCCACCTCTGACTGTCCCATGGGACAACGCCGCTGCAGTTGGTGACTGTCCAAGAATCAAACTCGTTGATCTCCTGGAAAATACAGAAAATCACGCTCAGTTGTGCTCAATTACGCCAAATGTCGTCTACGCCAGTGCTACTCAAAGTTTTTGATTAAAAATCATTTATATTTGCGGCATTTGCGACAGACCTAAACGTATTGATTATGTTCAATATAATACGCAACGCGCGACAGGCTAGCGTGAACATTTACAAATCGGTTAAATATTTTAAAAGTATGTTCAATACAATACGCACCGCGCGACAGACTAGCATAACCATTTACATGATGCATAAAGATAAACAAAAAATTCATTAATTTAAGTACAGTACAGGCGATCGATGTCAAAATTGTATATATAATATATCGTCGCCACGTGTCTGCCTGAAAAATTTCAGCTCGTTAGAATTTCGGGAACATGGTTAAAAAGCGGTCGACATTTTTTTTTCGATAAGCATGCAATCTAACAAGCACACATTAGGAATTAATATAAAGGTTTCAAAATCATAATGTTCCATTTTCAGCCATTAATAATAACCTTTGAAATATGTCAATTTTTCAATTATTTGCAAATATAATACCAAAAAATACTAATTTCAATAAATATTAATTCATTTTATGTGTGTGTGTGTGTGTGTGTGTGTGTTAATTTGAAATGGATGCGCCTTCTGAACTGGCCCATACATTAAAATTAGAGCATCAAGATTTCTTACACCAACATTCAGGAATTGCCGCCTGCTGGTGTAAATATACAAAATATCCGACTGAAAGTAACAAATTATATTTAAATAAATAGTTTAATGATAATAATTTATATTGATTTCAATGAAATATATTGTAAATTGTAGTGAATATTTAAAGTATTTATTTTCATAATCATGAATCACGAGGGATGAAAGATATGCCCCAAATATTGTTGAATAGTTCACTTCAAACTACCCAAAAGAGCAGGAAAAAATAGTAGCCCATAATTATTATAGACGCCCCAAATATTGTTGAATAGTTCACTTCAAACTACCCAAAAGAGCAGGAAAAAATAGTAGCCCATAATTATTATAGACATGTACCCCAAACTCAAACAATGAATTAGCACCACTGTGTGATGTTTTTAAAGAAAAAAAAATCATTTTCAAAATTTAAAAATAATGATAGATACAATGAATTTGATATTGGATACCGAAAGTATTAATTTAATTAATAATTACATTAAACCCAATTTATATATGGAAAAAGAGAGGACCATTTGACAGTGGCGTCGTGA
>MUZC01004570.1:283358-306153 GCA_002072015.1 Radix auricularia | reverse complement strand
TCTATATCTATATCTATATCTATATCTATATCTATATCTATATCTATATCTATATCTATATCTATATCTATATCTATATCTATATCTATCTATCTATCTATCTATCTATCTATCTGTCTATCTATCTATCTATCTATCTATCTATCTATCTATCTATCTATCTATCTATCTATCTATCTATCTACACACATATATATAATTACTATTATTATTAGTCATTAGTGATTAAAATCAAGGCCCAATATTTTACAAGTGTTATTGACAATATATATTTTTTAGTGACCAATTCATAGTTCTAGTCCTTGTCGATGAAAAACACACACTGGAAATAAACTAGTTACCGCCCAAGTCCATCAAAAACAGTCAAGAAAAGTGTATATTCTTTTGAAAATTGTTGGATGACATGTATCATACACATCCCAAATGCCTTAGGGCTGTACGCAATATGGCGGCTCATATCACTACCACGTCTGCACAGGGAAAATAGTGCACAAGTCCAGGGTGTGATTGATAAACTTCCGCCGGTCTACCATGCTAAAAGGTTTGAGAAGCACTGGTCTACGCTATGCATTGTTTACGTTATAAGGTACAATAAAGTAACTAGGTCATAAATAGCCTACGCAATGAAATTAGCGGAGTTATAAAGTGCTTCCTTAAGATGTGACTAAGTTATATAGTGTGTAGCTTATAAATTGACTAAGCTTTCAAGCGACGCTGTCTAAAAGTGATCCCTTTAACTTTAAAACAACAAGTCTAACAACAAATCCCTCTTACTTTTTTAACAAGACAAAGAAAAACCATACATGTCGCTATGTTTAAATTGCTTGTAACCCATTAAAAAAATACTAAAAAAACGAACGATTTCTGCAGCACGTCAAAGTATAAGTAATTCTCTGTTGAACTTTTAAAAACTGTTTATTTATTTATTTATTCTTTTTAAATTTTTTTTTGGGGTGGTGGGGGGTGGGGGTGGTTATTTAGAGGCTACTTGATTGTGTCACGCCGAGTGAGTCACAGACCGGCGAGCTAACAGTCATGACCTTTAAAACATTAATTGTTTTCTTGTTTTCTCATTAACAATGGCCTTAGACTCATCAGAAAAGCTTGTAAGAGGATGTGACGTATAAGTAGACTGAAGTGACCTCCCTTTTATCTTTCGTTTTCATTGTTTACCACCACTGATCCCATATATACACACACCTTTTTTTAAACACCACGGATCCAATACACACCTCATTTACCCCCACTGATCCCATACACACTTTCTCTACCACCACTGATCCCATACACACTTCTACCACCACTGATCCCATACACACTTCTACCCCCCACTGATCCCATACACACTTCTACCCCCACTGATCCCATACACACTTCTACCACCACTGATCCCATACACACTTCTACCACCACTGATCCCATACACACTTCTACCACCACTGATGCCACACAGATCTCCTTTACCACCACTGATCCCATACACACCTCAATTACCACCACTGATCCCACACACACCTCAATTACCGCCACTGATCATTTCCACACCTTTTTAACACTTTAGAAGATAATCTTTTTACATCATTCATTCATACAGGATTCTCTTTTTGACATAACTCACTGTTACAAGTCTATCTTTCCAATTGTTTTCTATATCGACGTCAGTCCACTGTGTCGCTTCAGTGATTATTTCTCGTGGAATCAAATCTCCTTCAAGGATCTGAATATAAAGTGAAACTATTAAACAGTTAAAATTTGGTTTTTGAATACAGAGATTAATTATACTGATTGAATCATTAATGTAAAATAGTAATAGCAATAAACAGAGGCAAAACGTTTTAAATGACAATGAATTCAATTTAACTTGCAACCCTTGACCTTCGACCTCTTAAATCGCAATATATTCCACAAATTAATTAACTATTCCTTATATTAGACTGCAGTATTTATAAATATTGGCGTAACGACGTCAGAGAGGGGGAGGGAGAGGTGAAAATTTACAGTTAAGAGGAAAATAAGGGGGGGATGGGTGGGATCTCTTTTAAATATTAATGTAAGAAGAGGCTTTCATGTTATTTTAATAATGTGTGTGAGGATAGACTGGGTGAGGGGTGGGTGGGGGAAAATTCCATATTGCTTTGGAAGTTAATCACTCTCATTGTGTTAACTGTCCACTACCAATGTCATACATAAAAACCCCGACCACCAGCAAATAGTAATCAAACCAGTGCTATAGAGGTGTCTGTCCACTAACAATATTATACATTACAACCCCGACCACCAGCAAATAGTAATCAAACCAGTGCTATAGACGTGTCTGTCCACTAACTACATCATACATTACAACCCCGACCACCTGCAAATAGTAATCAAACCAGTGCTATAGAGGTTCTGTCCACTACCAATGTCATACATTGCCACCCCGACAACCAGCAAATAGTAATCAAACCAGTGCTATAGAGGTGTCTGTCCACTACCAATGTCATACATTACCACCCCGGCCACCAGCAAATAGTATTCACAAACAGTGCTAATGAGGTGTCTGTCCACTACCAATGTCATACAATACAACCCCGACCACCAGCAAATAGTATTCACAACCAGTGCTATAGAGATGTCTGTCCACTACCAATGTCATACATTACAACCCCGACCACCAGCAAATAGTATTCACAACCAGTGCTATAGAGGTGTCTGTCCACTACCAATGTCATACATTGCCACCCCGACCACCAGCAAATAGTATTCACAACCAGTGCTATAGAGATGTCTGTCCACTACCAATGTCATACATTACAACCCCGACCACCAGCAAATAGTATTCACAACCAGTGCTATAGAGGTGTCTGTTCACTACCAATGTCATTCATTACAACCCCGACCACCTGCAAATAGTATTCACAACCAGTGCTTTAGAGATGTCTGTTCACTATCAATGTCATACATTACCACCCCGGCCACCTGCAAATAGTATTCACAACCAGTGCTATAGAGGTGTCTGTCCACTACCAATGTCATACATTACCACCCCCACCACCAGCAAATATTAATCAAACCAGTGCTATAGAGGTGTCTGTCCACTACCAATGTCATACATTACTACCCCGACCACCAGCAAATAGTAATCAAACCAGTGCTATAGAGGTGTCTGTCCACTACCAATGTCATACATTACCACCCCGACCACCAGCAAATAGTAATCACAACCAGTGCTATCGAGATGTCTGTTCACTATCAATGTCATACATTACCACCCCGGCCACCAGCAAATAGTATTCACAAACAGTGCTAATGAGGTGTCTGTCCACTACCAATGTCATACATTACCACCCCGACCACCAGCAAATAGTATTCACAAACAGTGCTAATGAGGTGTCTGTCCACTACCAATGTCATACATTACCACCCGACCACCAGCAAATAGTATTCACAAACAGTGGTAATGAGGTGTCTGTCCACTACCAATGTCATACATTACCACCCCGACCACCAGCAAATAGTATTCACAAACAGTGCTATAGAGGTGTCTGTCCACTACCAATGTCATTCATTACCACCCCCACCACCTGTATATAGTATTCACAAACAGTGCTATAGAGGTGTCTGTCCACTACCAATGTCATACATTACCACCCCGACCACCTGTATATAGTCATCAAAACAATGCTGGAGACCTGTGTGTCACCAATCTCTTACCTTGCCAGTGGTTCTCGCAACACTGAGAACCAGCACCAGATGAAACAGGGGCGTACATGAGATCGTTCTCCTCACCCCGTCAACGACGTTTCCGGTGATCATTTTCTTTCGTTTCATCAGTCGTTGTCTTATCTCTAATACTTGAATATTCGAAAAAAGGAAATGAAAAAAAAGAAAAAAACCAAAACAAACCCACCAACAACAAAACCAACAACAAACCCACCAACAACAAACCCACCAACAACAAACCCACCAACAACACAACAAACCCACCAACAACAAAACAAACCCACCAAAACAAACCCATCAACAACAAACCCACCAACAACAAAACAAACCCACCAACAACAAACCCACCAACAACAAAACAAACCCACCAACAACAAAACAAACCCACCAACAACAAACCCACCAACAACAAAACAAACCCACCAACAACAAATCCACCAACAACAAACCCACCAACAACAAACTCACCAACAACAAACCCACCAACAACAAACCCACCAACAACAAACCCACCAACAAACAAACATATCCCCCCCCCCAACTTAAAGTAGAAGAATGAAAGAAAATGAAGCAGACGTTGAAGGGGCACCACGAATTGGCAGGAAATCTCCCAGCATTCAATCCACGACCAAACCTTGAGTTGAGTGAAAGACAATGTTCCTTTTGAGCTGCGTGGCCACGCAGACGTCTAACCGACGCTGAGCATCAGTTTAGAATTACTTCGTAAAATTTTTAGTAAAATATTGCTAAAAATGGATGCGCTTCAACCTTGCAGAGGAAGTTTTCTTTTACTTTGCACTCGACCCAAAAAACTTTAGAGGGATCATTGGTGTACGGTTACATGGGTGAAGAATCAATGGCACAAACTCTAAACCCAAGCCATAAAATTAACCAGTTTTCTTAAGGGGCCGTCCATAAAGTACGTCACGCTCCAGAGGGGGGGAGGGGGTGTAAGAAAGTGGTACAGTTTGTGAGAGGGAGGAGGGGGGTGTCCGGCCATGTGTGACTTCACGGTGTTTGTCAGGGGTATGAGAACCACTGCGTTTTAAAGTTGTATTCTCGGCTGATCACAAACTCATGTTTGATCTGTGAACGAATTCACGGGGGGGATTTCACGTGGAGCATTGCTCAGGCCACGCAAGGTCGGTCCGGGCCGACGGATATATAACTCGGGTGTCCCGATGAGTGAGAGACGGACAAGGAGCCATGTTGTAGAGAGCAGTGGGGTGTAGACAAGTCACCGGTGTCAGAACACGAGATTACCGCAACTGTTAGAGCTGCCGTGTTAGTCTGTAGGACTGTACAGCGGGGCTAGATGGTAACTGAGAGACACGGAGATATGTGTTGGTGAGAAGACCAGAAGTGTACATAGTTGACAAGTGTCTTGGAATGTAAATAAAGATAGCTGATGAGAAAAAGGACTTGTGTTGCATTAATTGTACAACAGTGTTGGAGTGTAAGCCTCGGGACCTAAAACCCTAGACAACGGTACACGACATGGGGGCCCGTCGTCTTGAGTCATCACAACGTGGACAGTGAAGTACACATTCCGTGTGCTGTCGCCGTGAGTCATCACAACGTGNGGGGGGTTTACGACATTTGTGACAGTTTGTGACAGGGGGAGGGGGGAGATAAAAATTGTCAAAAATAGCGTGACGTACTTTATGGTCGGCCCCAAATAGACTTATCACGTTGAAAAATCCACCTGTCATCAAGTAACTTTAACACTATTGCATTAATTAAAAATAAAATATATATTTTCAATACATTCACAGAAACAACTATTAATTTTTGCCATAATTGACTGAAACAAAAAAAGGGATAAAAATGCAAATAAACTGTTTTTAAATCTTTATATAAATTATTTTATCTTTTTTAAAAATAATGCGTCTCCTACATAGTAGTGTCCGGATGTGTCGATGAATTCTGAGAGTCTACACTTTGAATAATACTTTAAAATTGATTTCTCTTTCCTTTTAGTTAAAACTTCTGTTTAAAAAAAAAACATAAAAACGTAGAATTGAAAATAACGCAATATCTTGTCGTGTCCACTAACTACAAAAAATAATATAAAATTTATGCGGTTTCGAAAAAAATGTTAGATTATAGAACTTAACAGTTGAAAATGTTTAAGAAAAAAAATATTTTATTTTTAACTCGGCATACGATTCCGGCTTTAGTTAAAAAAATAAATTATGTATGCAGTGTTGGCCAATTAAAGTGAGAACATCTGGTAGAATATGAGTTACTTCAAAATATAATTTAATTAAGTACAACTCTACATATAATGTTTTTTGTGCAAAATTTTTAACTAATCAGAAATCAAATGTAAGTGTAAGTAAGAAAGTCAGTAAAGTATTTAAGCTAGTATGGGTTATAATACTTAAACTAAATTTGATGGGATTAAATCATTTTAAGAGATGTTCTTAATTTTATTCAGCCACCACTATATATATATTTAAAAGAAGGGCTGCATATTAAGCCACCCAAAGACTTTGTTTTTTCGTGAAAAGGAAAGAGTAGAAAAAAATCATGCTCCCCACGCCACCTCGGAAGGCGCTAACACCAGCTACGCCACTGATATATTAAAAATCACCAAGCAAATTTACACAGCTAACAATTTGGACAGTTACAGAACTCATTACTCAAAATAGTGTGTGTAACCTAAACCGTTGTCGCTTTGTTATAAAAGAGCCAGTGTTCTATGTGGCCATGTGGCTGGTTAATTAACCAAATATTAAAGTTAATAAAATTTACAGTTAAAACAAACAGAAAGGGTCACGATCAGCCAGGACGGCACGGCAACAGCTGAAAAAGTGCAAAAAAGAAAGGTCTGGCAGTGCCAAGCCACGGCAGTCGTGTGTGAAGCAGGTAAACCAGACCGCCAGCATAGGACAGGACTCTCCAGCCACACGATAGGACAGGACTCTCCAGCCACACCATAGGACAGGACTCTCCAGCCACACGATAGGACAGGACTCTCCAGCCACACCATAGGACAGGACTCTCCAGCCACACCATAGGACAGGACTCTCCAGCCACACCATAGGACAGGACTCTCCAGCCACACCAAGAGAATCAAAATAAGGAGATAAATCCAACGTCTTTCGTAGACGGACACAGTGTAGTTACAATACAGATAATAATAATACAGCACAAACGTATCCATCATGCCATTGAGCACAAAAAAAAACAACAACAAAAAACAAAAACAAAAACAACAAAAAAACCCAACAAAAACTTCTTTAAATCACACAAACATGAATGATAGAAATGAGAATGTCTTACTCAGAAGAGTTCTCCAGTTTTGAAAAGCAACTCAGGCGATGAACTGGGTGTATAACGTATTTTATACCCACACTGCGCATCTTGGTGTTAAGCCCTGATAACATGTTTACTACGTCTTGGGATCGAAGTGCACTTAACAAATCAATCTGGTTGATGATAAAATATTCTTGATTTCAATTTGTCATGATATGTCCGTGTCTAAAAATCAATCACACTTAAGTGAACGACCCCCTTAAAGAGTCCGATTGAAACGCGAATTGTTGGTCAACGCTGTAAAGCGTGAACGGACTCGTGACATTAATGGTTTGTCAAACATGCTTGTGGTGATTTTCCTTGGGTTAAACGGTAATAAAAGGATAACTTTTGACACTCGTACTGCGGGCCGTCCACCTGGCCGTCCACCAGACCGTTCACCTGACCATCCATCTGGCCGTCCACCTGGCCATCCACCTGGCCGTCCACCTGTATTTCAACCGTACCCGAACACATTAACTGTTCATGACATGGGCAGGGAGTAGAAAGAACTGAAAGGAAAACACAGCAGAACAGATAAATTAATTCGGAATCGGGAGAGGGAGGGACAGTGCAGCACATCCCCGCCTCAACCAGGCATACTTATAGCCATAGAGCCAGTACAGACTTAGGGTAAAATTTCAATGAAACATACTGATATGACGACTCAGCCAAAACGGACTTAACAACAACTATAGTAATGCAGCATTATAGCCGTGCCACCAAAAAAAAAAAAAGAGGAAGAGGTAATACAATAAAAAAAAAAGATTGCTATAATCAAATAAGCTTATGTAATGCATATACTTCAATCTTTGCATTCAATTCAACAGAGCAACCAATTAGTAAAAGACTTATATAAGACAACAACCACGTGGGACGTGGTGGTCGAGAGGTAGCGCTCTCGACTGTCATACCGATGGTCACGAGTTCGAATCCACACGAAAGTGAGGATTTGCTCTCGGGGCCTGAGGAGTCCCCGAGTCACCCAGCTCCGAATGGGTACCTAACTAGACAATAGTTAGGCGGCTGGGGTAATGCGTGGAACCCCTATAGCCGTGGCCTGTGACCGCTGCATCACTTGCCAACAGATCATCTCTCATGGTCTGTGGACGCAATTATCTTCTGCATAGAAGGAGCGTCTGTATATCTAAGATAAGATAACAACAACAAAAAAAAAAAAAAAGTCAACGCAGCCTAAAATGCTGTGAAACTGTCCATTCCTCTTGTTTAAAAATTTGCCCATTCATCAAATATGTCCATTTAGCAATAGAGACAATAAAGAAAACATTATATTTGTGTTATAAAACTTGTTTGCAAAGCTTGATTTCTTTTTAGTTCACACACTTGGAAAGATTTCAATACAATGGTCAGTGGTGAGCAGCCCAAAATATAGAATTTGATTTTTTGCTCCTCGTTTACGTGGCGAATGTTGAAAAAACTTTAAGCCTTGTGTAAGAAAACATTACGCTTGATAATATTTAATTGTACCTCCACCTCTGAGACCCGTGCCAGAAGAAACGAATATCTGCCTTGAAATGAGTTGTGAGAAATAAATTTGTGTTAAGTTTGAAACATGGTATTGTGACGAGGTCAAGGTCTTTTTTCTAAACTGAACTCCCGCGGTCAAGTCGATCATATTGATTTTTTTAGTCTCATCCTGAAAGACAATACACACTTATAACGTTGTACCTGGATCATCCCATAAAACTTTTCGTTCTGAGGCCTCTCACATCTAAGAGGGCTCAAGTGGCAGTGTTTTGTTCTGAGGCCTCTCACACCTAAGAGGGCTCAAGAGGCTGTGTTTAGTTCTGAGGCCTCTCACACCTAAGAGGGCTCAAGAGGCTGTGTTTAGTTCTGAGGCCTCTCACATTTAAGAGGGCTCAAGAGGCTGTGTTTAGTTCTGAGGCCTCTCACACCTAAGAGGGCTCAAGAGGCTGTGTTTAGTTCTGAGGCCTATCACATTTAAGAGGGCTCAAGAGGCTGTACACACTAGCAGACATATCTATGTTGCTTGGATTCTACAGCCCGATAATGGCAGGGAATTTGCCAACTAATAAATTTATGTAAGTGTCGAGGTTGGCTGATTAAGACACCGAAAACATGTCATGTGCTTGAATGCAAGATTAACAAATCTTCAAGCTGGAGTGAAGGATCAGCATTCATCGAACTTATGAAGAACATTATAGAATTAAGACGACGCGTTATGAAGTTCTGTCTTTCAAACTCAAGTGGGGCTCGCAACGTCTTCACAACCGCAAGGAATACAGACTGAGGAAGAACGGTGGTCGAGTGGCAAGCGTGCTCGGCTGGCGTACCGATGGTTACGAGTTCGAATGTGAAGGCAAGGATTTGTTCCTGTGGCCTAGGGAGTCCCCGAGTCACCCAGATCCGAATGGGTACCTAACTAATAATAGTTAGGCGGCTGGGGTAATGCGTGGAACCCTTATAGCTGTGGCCTGCGACCGCTGCATCACTTGCCAACAGATCATATGTCATGGTCTGTGGACGCAATTATCTTCTGCATAGAAGGAGCGTCTGTATATCTAAGATAAGAATATAACTCGTAAAATAGTAGAAAGCGTACCAACAACAAAGTAGGAAGCAAGATACTGAGCCAGTTACACAGAGTATTGAAGAAAATGCAAACTTTTTTGGAGTAAACACAACTGGTTGTGACATGATAATTGCCGTGGCGCATTCAACTTCTGCTGTTTGTTGTGTGTATGCCCTTAAGAATGCTGCGGTGCCAATATATACGGAAACGATCACTGTTCACTGTTACGTTCATGCAATTGTGTTGATATTTTGTTCAGCCTGTGTTTCAATATTGAGAATTGTCAAAGCTAGAATATATATAGATAATTATCTTCATAGTTCAACCATGCCGGACACCGAGCTGTCTTCTGCCCCACCGACCAATCAGTTATCAAGAAAAATTAGTGTAGAAAGTGGGAGGTCATCGAGACCAAGCCAACAATACGTTCAATTGAGGTCAATTACTTTGTTCTTTCAGAACAACATAATAGCATCTATTTCGTAGTGTAGTGGTTATTACATTCGCCTAACACGCGGAAGGTCGAAGGCTCAAGCCCCAGCTAAGACATCACTTTTTTAATTTTAAAAAAATGTTTGTGCCCGTTCATTTCCTACTCTCTTCGCAACACGGCATAATTACTTCGTTCTCTCCGTTGTGCGTAGTGACAGAAAAGTAGTCACACACTCTCTTCAACAACTACTTTCATAAAACTTCACCCGTCACTAAACCATTATCGGTGTATGCTACGACGCAGGATGGCTAGTGGAATCTAAATTGAAACTTAAAATCCAGGCCTGCTTCTCCCCCCCCCCTCCACACACACCCCAAAATAAAATAAAAAATATAAAAATAAACATACAAAAAGAACTTTGACCAACCAAAAGAGAAAAATTTCCCTTCCTGATTTTAGTTGTTGCTGATGTATACAAGGGACGCGATGGCTCGGGCAAGCTGTTGTGACAGTAACAGAAGACGGATTTTACCGACTATGAACAGCGCCTGGTATCTTTAAACAATTGTACGCAATATCACGGTTCGTATGTATGTCCAACGAACAAAACAGCCAATCGGGTTTATATAAACCAATGCAACAAATAAATTGCTAATTTGATCCTATTCAACCACGATAGCCCTTAACAACGTTTTTAATAGTGAAACTTGCATGGGAGATGATAAAAATGAGAAAGAAAAAACAACGAATTTGTATTAACAAGCAATCTTTTGTATTATTTTGTTTAAAGCACTTAGATCATTCAGCATCCTTCCGTCTCGTGAGACGATGGTGCATCAACGTTGGGTTGGGTTGCATTTTCTCGAGTGGCTGTGCAGTCCTATCCTTGAGTGACAGTCTTTATCACAGTTTTTACACACGAGTTCTGTGCTTCCAAATGTTTTGGCCTTTCTCCTAGCTATTCTGTCTGCAGCCTCCTCCATTCTTCGCTCTTCGGCTACTATGACGCCCTCTTTGACAACTGTGCGCCACGTAGATCGTTCTTCTGCCTTACACTTCCAGTCACTTGTATGTATTTTGGCTGCTTTCATGTCCCTTTGACAGACATCTTTAAATCGCAAGCGTGGGCGACCTGTTTTTCTCTTTTCTGAAACAAGTTCACCATATAGGAGGTCCTTCGGGATGCGGCCGGGGCTCATTCTTTTGACATGTCCTAGCCACCTCAGGCGTCTTTCACTGAGAATTGAGAACATGCTTTGGGTATTGGCACGCGTTTGGACCTCATTATTAGGCACTTTGTCTTGCCATTTAATACCAAGGATGCGACGCAGGCATCTCAAATGGAAGCTTTTAAGCTTGCACTCTTGAGATGTATAAGTGGTCCATGTCTCGCTCCCATATAGTAGTGTACTGATGACACAGGCTCGATAGACGCTCAGTTTGGTGTTCTCCGTTAGCGTGGTGTTTTGCCAGACCCGCTTATTTAGTTTAGCCATTGTTGCAGCTGCCTTGCCAATTCTGCTGTTTATTTCTTCTTCAATGGACAGTGTATTGGAGACCTTGGATCCCAAGTAGATGATTTGCAGACCACATTCTTTGCAGGCATGGGAGAAGCTTCAAACGAGTTGTTGCAAACCAGATTATGTATGTGCTGTTAGTGCCGCATCATCCGCAAATAGTAGCTCACGATTTAGGACATCCGTCGTTTTGGTCTTGGCTCGGAGGCGGGCAGTGTTAAAAAGTCCTCCATCAGCTCTGGTATGTAACCAGATTCCCTCACTGCTATCCTTGAATGCGTATCGAAGAAGTACAGAGAAGAATATATATAAAAACAAAGATGATAGGAGTGTTTGCAATAATTATGGCGGCATTTCACTCCTTAGTATTGTAGGAAAGACCTTTTACCGCGTTATACTAACACGTTTACAGAGCCTAGCATCCCGTGTCTATCCAGAATCTCAGTGCGGTTTCCGGTCCGGTCGGTCTACCATAGACATGGTGTTCTCCATACGACAGCTCCAGGAAAAATGCAGAGAGCAGCAGATGCCATTATACATTGCCTTTGTGGACTTAAAAATTCCTTCGACTTCGTCAGTCGCAACGGGCTATTCCAAATACTGGCAAAAATCGGCTGCCCCTCTCACCTACTTGCCATCATCAGACAGTTCCATGAAAATATGCTTGGCACAGTGCAGTTTGATGGAGCTAAGTCAGAGGCCTTCCCTGTCAGCAGCGTAGCTAAACAAGGTTGTGTAATCGCACCAACAATCTTCGCACCTAGATCTATCACTTAGTAAATAAGATATCAACGCTGTATATCCGGGTAATCACTTTTCGGCCATTGCCGCTTATACCCTTTCATTAGGCTACATATTAAAGCTTATGTGAACATTTTGAGGATTCCCTTTCTGTTTCTGTGTTTTTATGTAGCCTGTGAAATGTGTACCCATATGTCGGGTATTATAATCACATACTGCTCTAAGGCTATTTCACTATTCTGTTTTTCTGCTCTTTCCAGCCATTAGGTTTTTTTATCACTCAATGTACTTTATACTTTAAATTAACATGGTGTAATGTTTTTGTTATGTATTATCCTCCAACGGTTGAGTTTGAGATGACATGGACAGATGAGAAACTCAGATAGAAATAACAGATATAGGATTTCAAAAACCAACTGAAATTGAAATAGCAGAAATGACAGAGATAGTTTAATCTTGAATAGGAAACAGGATTGAGATAACAATAGAAATAAACATAACTGTTAGAAGCTAAAAGGGTTGGAGTCACGAAAAAATACCAAGGCATTTTCATGAAGAGATAGTTTAGGAAACAGAGCTGCATGTACTTTAATGTATTCAGCGGATAGAGGACTACACCAGCCCCACTCAGTTGCGCACTAGGGGTTTGGGAGCCTGTCGAGCTTGGCCTCTTTGGCGGTGGCGTTATATTTAATGTAAAAAAAAAATTCAGGGACTCCTTTTGGGGCCTCCTTCAAGTATGGGCCCAAGGGGACTTTCGAATTTAAACCCCGCTCCCCTAGCGACAACACTTGTCCCACGCCGTCATCTTGCTCCAAGTACCACTCACTGACACAAACCATCAAGTATCCCAGCAACCAATCACCGAACAAAACCACTTAATAACCACCTTCTGGTTCAGAAACCACTCAAAATTCCACTAAATGACCGTGGCATCACCCTGTATCTCTTAGCCCCACCGAATGACTCCCATCGATAAATGTCATCGAATTCTCTTTTAAGACTAATTTATCTTCATATTTATCGCTTTACCCTCCATAAATCGACGGTGCACTGAAATTTTCTCTAACCGTCCTTTTTATTGCAAACAAATCAACGCCATAACTTACTGAAGAAATAAATCCTGCGACATCATATTTTATTCTAGTACAGAGTTTGTGGTAATCTATCTGTCACTTCCTTTGACTTAAACGAAATCGATTATCTAGTTTTGGAGATAGTTATTTCATGAAGTTATCCCATTTGTACCAAACCGATACTTCTCTGTTTCGTGGCTTGATTGCTGTCTAGATCTTCAACATAAGCATGTTGACATAACCCGTTTTTAATGTGGTTTCCCTGCAAACTTTAACTGTTTGAGCAACCGGTCTATTGTCACCATTCATGAGGATGAAGTGGATGGTATGGTGAGTAGGTAAGCAAGTTTCAAGTCTCATTTTGAAACAAGTCAGCAAACAAGACTCTGAAAAAAAAAACACCAACAACTAGCAAAGACCTTTTCCAAGGTAGCAAAATATACGTTGACATCGATTGCTTTACTTCTTGCCTTGGCTTATGGCTTTTGTGTTAATGGTTGATGAAATGTGGATTCTCGTTCTTCCCGACCGGGATTAGGACTTGCAATAGTTTTCCCGAGGAAACTCGGAAAAACAACACTGGATCAACATTTGAAACTATAATTAAAATGAAAAATTAGACACAAACCATGGATAAGCGCAGGACGCAATAATCTTCTGTAAAGAAGGGGCGTCTGTAACAGATAAGATGGAATAAGATAAGAATGTAGTATGTCATTGAAGACCTGACAATTTTATATATTTTTAAAATTTAATTAAATTTTTTCACCGCAGAATTTTTTATATTTGCTTTGGCTAACCGGAAAAAAGAAGTTTTCCTGCATGAATGATTATATTTATATGGCTATTATACTTGTTTCATTAATTATATTTTAAGGAGTCACCAAATATGTCGAACAGGTAATAGAAAGTGTGGGAAAGGTTCAATTATGTTTTTTTCAGGTTTTACATTATGTGAAGGAAGGGTGGAGATCAAAATACCACTGCCGCCATTCCCGTCACAGTATTTGATACCGAGATTAAAATATCACTGAGGCCATTCCCGTCAGTATAAAGCTGTATAAGGTATACAGTCACAGTATTTGATATCGATGTGTACCTGAAAATAGAAACTAAGATGTCGTGGTTATATTAAAAAAATGCTAATCTTTAATTATAGAAGATATGCACGGGTAAACATTTTAGCAAATGCTTTCATTAGAACAACAAAAAAAAGTATAATTTTACATGAGAGTAATAGGTACCCTACTGACATAAACTAACTGAGGATAGGACAGAAAAGGAATTGGCGAAACAGCTTCTATAATTGAAATCTTAATCTTTATTGTTTTATTTTACTCAAAGCTTCTTCTTTCCCTTAAGCCGTGGGTGGGTCTTTGGGGCTGTCCACTAGTTTACGTCATTTGTCCCGGTCCCGTGCTGTCTTTTTGGGAGTCAGTGGACGAAAGGCCGGTCAATTCCTCGATGTCGTCCCTCCCACCTCTTCCGTTGCTGTCTCATTTTCTTCCTCCCTGGACCGTGCTTCTGCGAGAACTCAAGATCTTGGAATATGTCCATACCTTTCTTGGAGTTTACTCAAATAGTTTTGAAAAAGCTTTTCTTCTCTTTGCATTGTTATATCGAAATATATGAATTGAAGTAACTGATACATTGTTATTGTGGTGAGGTTGTCTCAAAATAAACGGAAAAGCCTGCGCCAGCGCTTCTCACCTAAATACTAAACATGTTCACTAACATAAATGGTTTCAAATAAAATCAATCTAAAGACAAGGAAAAGATGTTGATAACCCATAAAACGATAATTTTAACGTATGGATTTCCCCACGAATATAGATTGATTACCTGAAGATACTGATTGTGTTTCCTATGCTTTAAACCCTCAGCTGAAAGCAGATTTGGAAAAGACGCGGTTTTTGTAGAGTTGTCACTAGAGCACACGAGTTATAGAAATATATGTAGATCTACGTTTAGTTAATTGGTTTTGAAGATCACAAGAGTTTTCTGTGTAGAAAGAACGTCTTTAATATAAAACATCCCGGGGTAGAGGAGGCAGAGAGGAAGAAGTGAAAAAAGAAAGGTGGAAGAGAGATAGGTAGATAGATAGATAGATAGATAGATAGATAGATAGATAGATAGGTAGGTAGGTAGGTAGGTAGGTAGGTAGGTAGGTAAGTAGGTAGGTAGGTAGGTAGATAGGTAGGTAGGTAGGTAGGTAGGTAGGTAGATAGATAGATAGATAGGTAGGTAGGTAGGTAGGTAGGTAGGTAGGTAGATAGATAGGTAGGTAGGTAGGTAGGTAGGTAGGTAGGTAGGTAGGTAGGTAGGTAGATAGGTAGATAGATAGATGATAGATAGATAGATAGATAGATAGATAGATAGATAGATAGATAGATAGATAGATAGATAGATAGATAGATAGAAAGATAGATAGATAGATAGATAGATATGGCGAGAGGTTGTATTGCGTTGCTTTAGAGCACAGCCCCAGTACAGACTCTATATAGATAAAAATGCTGATCTCCTGTATAAAAGGAGTGTCTGTAACAGTTAGAAAAGATAAATTAAGTAGAATAAACCATACATTTAGCTCTGCCTATGAATGAGAATAAAAAATTGAGATCATTAGTAATTAATTAGTTAGGCTTAATAATTGATTTTTTTACAATGGGGATCAGGCTAGCTAACATTTTAATTATCAGGGGCACTTTTCACTTTGTGATCAGGTTTTTTTTTAACCGAATCGGCTAAAAATTTAAATGCTTCACAAGGCTCCAAAATTTACACGACAGTTTCTCTCTTCTTTCTCCAATAGGCGCATTTCCCTTAAAAAAAAGCCAAAATCAAACAACAAAACTACAATTAGATTATACTTTAAATACGATTGGTTTCACACGTTTCAGAATCGCCAAAGTGTAAAAAAATTCAACGAGTCCTAGACCCGTGTCTGTCGAACAATGAAGCGTGGCCGAGATGGTCGCAGGGTGATGTCTAGATCAAACAAGGCACCGCACATGTTGCTGTTGATTCTCTGCCTTGTCGCAACCCATGGGGAGGTAAGAGACTGAACGTGGGCGTCGGATAATCCAAATCTTCTTATCTAATCCCATCTATTTATCCATTGTCCTATGCGGTATTAGTGGTATATCGGCGAGACGGTGCGGCACCTTTCAGACAGATCTACTCCACAAGTTAGGATTATTGTGCAGGTTTAAAAAAAAAAGATCCTGCGTCAAACCACTTCCACAGTGATAAGAGTTGTACAGAACCAAGGGTATCACCCGTCAAAAATGATGGACGTTTTCAAAATAAATATAATTTAGCTGAAAACTATTTCTTATAAACACATGTTAAACGAAAAATTATGATGCAGAGAAGGGCTGTCAAAGATTGTGACCAAGTATTGTTGCTAAAGAAAGTTTATAACCATTGAAAGGTAGTGTCAAGGTGGCATGCAGCCTCCGTTCAAGGATAGTGGAGAGTTTTCTTAATCCTTCCCAGTTACTAATAGTGTAGAGCAAGGACGTGTTGGCGTTCAGTGACGACTATTGAGTGAGAAGGACTGGATTTTAGGTATCACACTGATCGTATTGATGTTCTTTATAAAAAATAGTAAAAAAATAAATAAATAAAAAGTAAATAAACTAACAAACAAAAAACAAAGAAAGAAAAACAACAAAAAACAAACAAACAAACAAATAACAAGTCAGACACCATTCTTAACCTTCTTTTTACTGACGATTGCGCCCTGAACGGTTACTTAGAAACAACGCAGCACAGATACAATTTTCAAGTGCGTACTAAAACTGTGTGCTCACCATCACTGCCAAAATGACTTAAGTGCTGGGCCAGCTAGCCACTAGCAAACCCTACACTGAGCCTAAAATACCCATCAATGGCAACAAAATCTACACAGCTCCTCATACATTGGCAACAGTCTCCGCAGATGGCGAGGTGAAAATGCGTATATCGAAAGCCAGTGCAACTTTTGGCAGATTGTAAGACGGTTCCTGCAACGGAAGGGGCTCAACTCAGCTTCACTGTTATCAAAAATGCAACGAAGACGATAAAAGTCAGTAGGCCGTTCTTTATTGTTCATGGGTAGCTTCAGAGGCGTCACTAAGGTTGGTGTCACCCGGGGAGGTATCTCATGATGTCACCCGGGGCGGCCCGCCCCCACTGCACCCCTAGTGACGCTACTGGGTAGCTCTAAACACAGAAAACCTGTGTAGAACGATAAAGATGAAAGTATCATTAGTTCAAAGTTACCTCTGCACAAAGGTTTACATTCGACTGTAATTGTTTGACATTATTCTAGCCATGGGGTAGTAGGACCACGCTAGACACGATCCAGGTAAACATTTGGACTACATGCTTAATTTACATACATTCATGTTCGTGTTAAATTTGTTTAACTACTGGTTGTAGACGCCGGGGATTTGTCTAGCGGCTCGTAATTGCTTAATTGATGTACACTATACATAGCAGCCATGCTAAGGTTATATAAACGGTGTAATAATAACTTGATTACAACTTAATATAAACTATTTCGTTGATTTAAGAAGCCTATGATTGCGGAGGAGTTGGCTCAACAATGCCTTTTCCCCGCTAACCAAAGCGTACCACTTTTCCAGATTTTGGAGGAAGACTTGATTCCCAGAGGTGTGTATCTGAGTGAAGAGGGTTGGTGGTATGACGAGGACATCGAGAAATTATGGGAGGACGAATCTGCCCAGGTAAATAAGATTGAGCTTAATTTGCCACCAGTCTATTTAAATCCTTTTTATGACTCGTTGCGTCTGTTTGATTCCTTGTCGCAAAAACTTCAAATAGACTTTTAAATCCACTTTCTGTTACCATATGGAGCTGAAACTTTGCAGGCAGACTCTTGACGATGATAAAAATTTAAATACCGATTGATCTGTAATTAAATTAACGAATTTTTAGATCATCTCTATGTATCTGCGTGTATCTTGTTAATGTTTATTTTAGTCCGTCACGCGGTGTGTAATATATTGAACATAATAAATAACTTGTAGTAATGTCTAAAATATAAGGGAATTATAGTGGAAAAAAAACCCCTTCGTTTTCAGGGTTTAAAAAAAATTAATTATACTGTCATTTATAAGAAATGCCCTTGTGGTTTGAGAACTTGCCTTTGTATAGAGTAAAGGTAGTTATAATTAGCAGTTAAGTATATTTAAATTGTATCCCATTGCTAAGTTTATAACGAATTTTTACTTGTTAAGAAGTAGACAGTTTTTAATTTATGCGCAGTATAATTATTAAGATACCCTACTGGATAATTTTCTGTTTCACATTAATGATAGCATATTTCGGAGAAGTTATTAAACTATTCATAGATTTAAAGAAATGGTTTTAATAAAGTTATGCTCACTTATTAACAGGATCTGAACGATTTTGGCTCATGGACGGTCACTGACTGTAAAAACAGTACGCGATGGGACGGAGAAAGTTGGAACTTTGAAGACGTTTTGACACGTATGCACGCCAGAGACCAATCAAGTTTTTGGAGCTCGGAGTACAAGATCAGCAAGGACGGAACGAAACAGCGGTTTGAGGTGAAGTACGAAAGGCCTTCCAGCCCGTTTTAAAAAAAAAAAATTAAAAAATTCCTGATAGATCTAGAGCTCACATATGAGGAAAATCTTCAGCACTCAACAATAAACGTCATGTTTTTAATGCAATATTCCAAACTATGCAATCAGCTCGTTTTTCATCATTCCCTTTTCCGAAATGTCCATATTTGTTACTGCAGTGTCTGTGTCAGCTAAGGCTTCTAGTAGCTAATCATTTCCAATGTAATTCAAGGGCGCCTATAGCGCTGACTTTCTCAAAAGCCTAGGTAACTTACGTGAATGTTATTGAATGCGTTCGAATCAGTGTTTATTTTACATTGTTACCTCTCTAAATTAAATTATAAGCTAAAATGACGTCATATAATATTTTACGCCGAGAAACACCAGACGCTCTGTTAATCTAGAAACCAAAATGATATATTTCTTTTTAATTGATATGGATGGGCTGTTTTACTGTGTCGCTTAGCGTTACGAAACGAGACATAATTAGTGACCTGGGCTTTTATATTATTTACTAGGTGTTGTAGGGCGCCTAAGGCGCCCACTTTTCAAAATGACAAGTAATATCATTGTTTGATAAATTCGAAATATGGAGTGTTGTACTATGTCCGCCTGCGTTAAGGAGGCAGTGACTTATAATATTTTACGGCGAGAAAACACCACACGCTGTTTTAACTGCTACAGACTGTTGTACTATGCCCCTCAGTGTTACAGAGACAGTGAGTGAGGGTTTTCCCGCTTTGTGAATGCTGATATTAGACTGTTGCGCGGTGCGCATTATGTTGACACATTCTTGGTGTGACTCTAGAATGATTTCCGTCTAAAAAAAAATCGGAAATCTGATTTCCGCGTAATAAAAAAAAAATCGGAAATTCTTAGTTTACAAGAATCCCTAAAACCGACTTTTTATTAATAAAAAAAAATCTAGAGGAAAATGTTTGGGGAGGGGGGTCGGGTTACGAGCGGGTCATAAGTGATTTCTGCATGACATTAAATATCGGTGTTGTTGTTAAAGACCTTCAAGGTACTTGTCTACATTCTACAAGATTGGACTGTTTCACCAGAAGCTATAAATTATCATGAAACAACTACACTTAACGCATTTATTCATTTAATTTATTTTTCTGAATATTCAAATAAATTGTTTTACAAATTTTGGTTTCAGCAACGAATTTTAATGTACGCGCTTTCGCGACTGGTTGCAAATAAAAAAAAATATGTTAAAAAATATATTATTTAAATTATTATTATTTTTTTTTTTAAAATGATACACCGGTAACTCTTGCCTGACAAAGAGAACAAAGACAAAGAACAGATGAGTCGGACTTTGAAGGATTTTAATTTTTATAGAATTATCTATAACATAATAAATTGCTCCGATTTTTAAAAATCTACGAATTATAATGATGAAACATCTCTGTTGTTATTTACTGACTTTATTAAAAAAAATAATTTTAAACAAATATATAAACACATTTCTTTGCTTTAAAAAACACAAAACACTGCCCCACCCCAAAATAAACACACACACACACACACATACACACACACACATGAAAAAAAAAAAGAAAGATGAAAATGAATTTTAAAAAACATTAAAAAACAACGGTTTTGAATATAAACTATGAATCCTTTATTAACGCGACATAACTTAGGTGTGTTCATAATAATACGCATCGCACGACCATCAAAAAAATAAAAATTGTAGTAATTTATCAAATATAAATGATTTATAAACAAGACATTATTACAGTCTTCCTGTTAAAATTCAGCTCGATTTGATCACGGGAAAAGAGATATAAAAACATGTTTAACATAGTTCATATAGCGAGCCAGTCTAGAAATTACTAGCAATTACATTTTCAGAACGGGAATATATTTTTAAAAAGTATCGTCAATATAATACGCACCGCACAGTGCAACAGAAAAAAAAAGTATTTTTTTAAAAAAAGGTCTATCAATATACTACGCACCGCGACACTCTAGCACAAAAATTAACATGCTACATAGAAATATATAAAGATAATCTAAAAATTCATTTATTTACAATGCATTCGATCATTCTGAAATTTCGATACATCATTTTTATTATCGGCTCGAGTCTGCCTGCAAAATTATTATTTGAGTTAGGAGAATTCTACTAGGGTGATTCTTATGTTCAAGTGATCAATCTTAGTGACGTAGCCAATGGTCGTGTCACCTGATCGTAAAATTCTTTGTCCTCACCAATAAAAACGAGGAAACAATAATTCAACACCGGTATAAAAAAAAACAGAAGCCACAATTTTTGTTTCAATTGATAACGTGACATTAAACAAATTTTACACACCATGTAAATGACCTACAATTTAATCTTAACAAAACTCAAAACAAAAACAATAAAATAATAATGATTCATATCATGTAATTTCTCTAAGTTCGAACCAAGTGGCCTTACTCTTAGACCAGAAGACTATTCCGGAAGTGACGTGGAGAAGTTTCGAAAGGACTACCTTTCACTGGCCGCCAAGGTCGGGGAGTCAATGGGTGGATACCCGGAAGTGGTTTCAAGTAAGATGAGTGACGTCTTTGATTTCGAGCGCAAATTGTCTCAGGTAAAGAGTGGCTCACTTTGTGTGTTGTGTTGTCAACACAAGTCTTTCTGTTTAACGGAGACACTTGTCAACTCAAGGGCAACTGTTTACTCAAAAAATATTGTCAATTAATTAAGAGGCATAATTCAATTAGGAAAAACAGTTCGTAAACAACAAAGAAACTCTTACTCATCTTAAGAGGGAAAAGTACTGTGGTTATGTGTCTTCAACTGTTTAATACTAAACACATTTTTAAAAAAGACTTGTTTGCTCTTATTTCTTGTACATTCAGACAGTTCCTTTTAAAATCGACAGATATTTTCCTCCGGTGACGCCGAAACCTCCAAACCTCGTACTCTGAAGGTGGCTGACCTTCCAAATGAACCCAAAGACGTGGTTAGTAACTCATACAGTTTGTGATTTATTTATTCTCTATCCAAAATAATTGGTGGAGTTTAGATAGTAAGAAAAAAATAGTTTCTGATTTTTCTTTAACATAATGATTGCTTAAATCAATTACTTTGAACCTTAACCTCACAAGATCACCGTTCCTTCACAGCTAGGTTCAGGGCCCTAGGTTAGGTAGGTTTAAGACGGTATGGCATTGTAATCTACTTTAAAAAGTCTTTGGGGGAGAAAACATACATTTTTAAGATGTTGGTCACTGCAGTTAGAGGGATGGTTGCGGGTCAGGATTCCTTGTCCCTGATGTAAATGTCATTCAATGAAGTCCTTAGTCGAACATGTTTATTCAGTATTTTCTGAGCTGCAATAAAAATTCCATCAGAGGGACACATTTCTTATAGCACATGACGGGACAAGTTTCCTATAGCACATGACAGGACAAGTTTCCTATAGCACATGACAGGACAAGTTTTCTATAGCACGCTCATGACAGGACAAGTTTCCTATAGCACATGACGGGACAAGTTTCCTATAGCACGCTCATGACAGGACAAGTTTCCTATAGCACATGACGGGACAAGTTTCCTATAGCACATGACAGGACAAGTTTCCCACAGCACATGACAGGACAAGTTTCCTACAGCACGCTCATGACAGGACAAGTTTCCTATAGCACATGACGGGACAAGTTTCCTATATCACATGACAGGACAAGTTTACTACAGCTCGCTCATGACAGGACAAGTTTCCTATAGCACATGACGGGACAAGTTTCCTATAGCACATGACAGGACAAGTTTACTACAGCTCGCTCATGACAGGACAAGTTTCCTATAGCACATGACAGGACAAGTTTCCTATAGCACATGACGGGACAAGTTTCCTATAGCACATGAC
>MUZC01004570.1:268296-283220 GCA_002072015.1 Radix auricularia | reverse complement strand
AGATAGGATCAGATGGGACAGGACAAGTTTCCTATAGCACATGACAGGACAAGTTTCCTCTAGTACATGACAGGACAAGTTTCCTATAGCACATGACGGGACAAGTTTCCTATAGCACATGACGGGACAAGTTTCCTATAACACATGACGGGACAAGTTTCCTATATCACATGACAGGACAAGTTTACTACAGCTTGCTCATGACAGGACAAGTTTCCTATAGCACATGACAGGACAAGTTTCCTCTAGCACATGACAGGACAAGTTTCCTATAGCACATGACAGGACAAGTTTCCTATAGCACATGACAGAACAAGTTTCCTATAGCACATGACATGACAAGTTTCCTATAGCACATGACGGGACAAGTTTCCTATAGCACGCCCATGACAGGACAAGTTTCCTATAGCACATGGCAGTGAAGGATTTCAGGATGTAGATCCTCTGGTCACAGGCCTAGAAATTGGAAATTTTTTTTAACAAGTAAAAGCTTTCAACTAACATGCATTTATATGATTGGCAATGGGTTCGTAATAAAACTGATACTGTATGTATATGTATACTGTGTGAGAGAGGTGCTGTGTTGTTGTATGGACATGTTACGAGCGTCCGAGTACACTATGTACGAGACATGTGATTGTGCAGTGAACTAGGATAGTGTGCAGTGAACTAGGATAGTGTGCAGTGAACTAGGGTAGTGTCTAGTGGTGAACTACAAGATGGCTGGCTATGTGAGTTTGACGATGTAACCAGGAGTTGATTGAAGTTGAGGGATTGATTAAAGAGTTGATAGACAGACCACAAAATATTAAAGACGCGCTCCTTGACCCGCAAGATCTATTACATACTGTATTTTTATTTATTAAAGACTTTCAAGAGATATGTTTATGTTCTAGTTAATTCATTCATTTAAAATATTCAACGACTCACATCACTCTGCTGAATTAATATTTGTAATATAATAAGATATTATTTTTTGTCCTTAAAAAACCCCAGGTAAATTGGGATAAATACCTAACCGCCGTTCACAATTTAGCAAAGCTGGATCCCAATGACACAATTATCTTCAGGCCTTGGGATTATTTCCAGAATCTTGGCAAACTTCTAAAGGAGACACCAAAAGAGTAAACGAATCTTTTTTTTTTTTCGTTTAAAATCGTTTTTCATTAATTGTATCTCTGCTTCATAAGTATAGAATCTATTTCGGTAAAAAAGACTATTGGTTTTCAATTATTGACATGAATCAAGTTTGTGCCTATAAATATTCACGAAGCCCTTTCTAGAAGACTCATTTACACAACATTTATTTTGGTAAGAAGTCATACTTCTTGACATTCTATGGACATTTTGTTTAACACTAGTTATACAAAACTTTGGTTATTCAAACCAAATGTTTCTTACTATAAACACTATTATTACAGAACAAACAGTAGTGGTTTATTATGAAACACGTGAATATTATCTACACAATGAGATTGTAATGTATTTGGCTTTATTTGAATACTATGATCGGCTTTTAGTGAATGAATATTCTGAATTTTAATGTCTTTAAAAAAAAATCACTGAATGCAATTATTATTTTGTTTGACAGCAAAATCTCTCTATTTAAGGAAATAAATCAACAACTAACTCTTCAGTGTTTTTTTAAATTTTTTTTTTGAGTGAATCAACAAAATAATTAGATATCTAAATAATTGATGATGAATACTAAAAAGTGATAGATCTATGTTTAATGTTCATTTTAAAGTGCGCCACGAGCAAATATTTGACAAAAATATGCACAGGTTCAGAATAACTGCGCAGCTAATTGTGCTGTGAGGTGTAAAGATTGGCACAAAAATGATGCTTTGCAAAGTTGCACACGAAATTTTTATTATTGCGCGCTGACCAAGGAATAATAGAGGGATAATTATTATTGTTTATGGGTGGTAGAACGATATTGATGTATTGATGGTACCTGTATCAATAAAAGACAGACTCAAGTTAAATGGATTATGTAGGAATTTACTATATGCTATGAACCAGTTCCATAAAGAAGTGGTTTTCAAACATTTTAGGATGCCGGACCGTCATGAATATTTTATTGCTCAAGGGACTGGTGCCCTATTTTACCTTTACGAACATGGCTGAGAAATTAAATTTATTTAGTTCACTTTTATGGATTTATTTCCAAAGTGTTAAATTATTTTTTGTAGCAAAATGAAAATTAAATTTGTCTTTTCTTTATATGTAACTTCTGCGGACCCGCGGCGTATGCGCACGGTCCGGCACCAGTCCGCGGACCACCGCTTTGAGTACCACTGCCCTACAAGACAACTTAAATATGGGACTATTTAGTATCTAAAAATAAAAATAGAACTAATATGACCCCATTATTGTGTTCAATAAATGCTGTACTATTTTATGGTGCTATACTTCATTTAAAAAAGTGATAAGTAGATCTATAATGTTTTCTTCCTTTCTTACCTAGGGTCCTTGCAAATTACATGATGTGGAGACATTTAATAAAGAGTAAGGGGCTCCCTGTTCCAGTGACTGACTTAGGCCTGATGAAACTTAAATTTTTGCCCGTCCAGCAAACCGATGCCAGTGAACAAGACCAACAAAGTGAGACAGATCATTCTGTCCAGGAACCCGATGTGCCAGTGAACAAGACCAACAAAGTGAGACAGATCATTCTGTCCAGGAACCCGATGCCAGTGAACAAGACCAACAAAGTGAGACAGACCATTCTGTCCAGGAACCCGATGCCAAAAAACACGACCAGCAAAAAACGAGAGATCATTCCCAATCAACAGGAAAAGACCGTGCTGCAAATCGCAATCGAGGACAGCCTCGCGACAAACAAGTCAATTGGTCAAGAGGATACAAAAATACTGGACAGAAGTCAAGGCGGAAAAGGCCACATCATAACCTGGGACATGTTTCAAATAATAGGCGCCGTGGAAGGAAACATAAATCCAGCGGCAAGGAGCTCGGTGAAACCAAACAGGAAATGGAAAGTTCTGTCGATAAAAGTAAAAAACGAAGAGGGTGGAGACATACAAACAAAAATGGTGACGAGCACGATGAGAGCACAAACGATTATTCAACAGAAGTCGGCGACACAGAAGTAGGCTTAGATGCACAAAGCGTGAACCCAAGGAATAAAGTTGAACATTTTCAGGGACGGGCACGTACACCCAACAGGAAAAATAAGCCACGCCGACAAAAACCAAAACAAAGCCAGCACAGGTTTGGTGCACAACAACAAGCGAAATTTTTTACAGGGAATACAAGTGAATTCGATCACCCTTTAAATGAATGGGAAGTTACACCAAACAGTCGTGGCCTTGATGAAGTGAAGCCAACAGATCGTATTAGTGATAACACCCAAGAAGAATACACATCTACCCCAACAGTCTTGTCCAGCGGAGAAATTGAGCAGTTTAAGGGACAGGCAGGTATACCTTACCGGAAATCTAAAACTATAAAACAAAACCTTTTCGCTCAAGAGAAGAGTTCCAAACCTGAAATCGATGAGGCCAAAGCTGTCAATGTAAAGAAACCAATCAAAGAAGAGAGACACACAAAAAATACAAGATATGGTGGTGGAAAACAAACTGGATCGGATATTTTTTCAAACAGTGTTGACGTAGATGAAAGAAACCCAACAGATCACACTATAGAAAGCACGAAAGAAGAAAAGGCATCCACACCAACCATCACGTCTAGCGAGGAAAGTGAGCATTTTCAAGGACAGGCAGGTAAAGGTAACAGGAAATCTAAACCAATAAAGGAAGAGAAACACACGGAAAATGCAAGATATGGTCAAACAAAAATACCTGGATTGGGGATTAAGTCCCCTATTGGTGACGTAGATGAAAGAAATCCAAAAGATTTCATCGGCCAAGTAAACATCGCTGGAGGAACAGTCACTCATCAGCTAAGAAATAGAGACTTTCAGGGGCAGGCAGCCATGCCATATGGGGAATATAGACCACAACAACAGCATGCTCAATACAGAACAGACAAGGAAACAGAACAAATGACACCAGTATCAGGAAGGAAATCTCAACTAACTCAGCATAAAACTGGTGACTCCATTGGGACTCAAATAATGTCTTCTACGCCGATAACTGATGCCTACTTAGAACAAACTCGTCCTTCGGGCGAAAAGAGCTCCGTAGCAGAGATAAATGTGGGCTATCCTGCTGTCAGAACGGAAGTACTAGTAGATGAAAGAGAGAAGCTTAGGAAACCAAATGAAGAGATATTGTTTTCAAGTCGAACTACATTAGCCCCAGAAGTCGATAACATTAATAGCAACGAAGATATGTTATCTAAAGACGTTCCCAAGACATTTACACAAGAAAAGCCGTCTGTTCAACGGAATTTTCATAGCAGACAGAGATCAGACGCAGTGAACCCTCAAAAAGATGTGTCTACAAGAGCTACAACTAAGGAAGGTTATCGGCAAAGGGGAATTAAATATACAGGGAACAGTAATGGCGGAGATGAAGGAACTCCAACAGATCATGATAGGGAAAACAACCATGAAGAATATGCATCTTCACCAACCGTCGTGTTTAGCGAGGAAGGTCACCAGTTTCAGGGACAGGCAGGTACACCTAGCAGGAAATCTAAACCAATAAAGGAAGAGAGAAACACGGAAAAGGGACGATATGGGCAAATAAAAACACCTGGATTGGGGATTACGTCACATTTTGATGTCATGTCCAGCGGGGAAATTCAGCATTTTCAGGGCCAGGCAGGTAAACCTAACAGGAAAAATAAGCCGCGCCGACACAAATCAAAACAACGCCAAAACTGGGATGGTTCGCTACAACAACCAAATGTGTTTACAGGGAATACTAGCGAGTATGTTCACCCGCTAAATGGACTGGAAGCTATACCAAACAGTCATGACGTAGATGAACAAAATCCAAGTTATGATACTGATACGTACAACAGCGAAGAGATCACAGATCACAAACCAGGTCAAAGAACTGAATACTATAAGGGACAAGCAGATATATTGGACAGGAAATATAATGATCAACATACAAACTTTAAAAAGGGCCAGCAGAAAAACCAACCAACAACAACAGAAGTTGAAAGAGACAGAGCTGATAAAAGGAATACCAACGAAGACCTGGAATATGAAAATGTTCGAAAGTCGTACAAAAATAAGAAAATACCATTTGAAAGAACTGCGAAAGTCACAAAATCCAAACAGCAACCAGACGTGTATCCAGGCGGCGACGTAAGTGAGAAAGATTACCAAGGAAACCGATGGGGACCTTCGCAAGACAGGGCTGACGGTGACAATGGGGACACACATGATGATAAAGGTATCACAGCTAGAAACGTCGTCAGCCCAAGCCAGGAAAGTGAAGATTTCCAGGAACAGGGGCGTAGACGACGTAGGAAATATAAACGCCGACGAGTGAATGAGGGACCTCAATCAAATCAGCCCAATGAGGGACCTCAATCAAATCAGCCCAATGAGGGACCTCAATCAAATCAGCCCAATTCAGACGAGGAACTAGAATCTTCTGAAACGGAACTTGACTTGCAAACTAACCCAACGGAATTCAAACCCAATCTGGGTCATCAGCAAAATGAAAACATAGAAAATGATGGAATTCAACCTAGCTCAAGTCCGCAAGAAACTCAATACAACTTTAATCAATATAAAAGACAAGGCAAAAAGTATGGAAATCCGGGCTTGGAAAATGAGGATGATCGTACAAAACAATACAATTTAAATAAGAGACGACCTCAAAATCCAAGGGTCAGGGTTGGGGGAAGTCAACAGGACACAGGGGAACCTGATACGCAAGATGTTGACCAAGCACGACACTGGGGTGGTGAAAGTGATAGGCGAAGTATATCTGGTGACGACTTTTCAAATGCAGGTAGCGATCCTTACCAAGGCTCTTCATCTCGATATTATGGGGCTCGCCGCGGCAAAGCCAGAGCACCTGGAGACTATGAAGATGATGAAGTTCAAACACAACTAAACGATCCCGTTAAAAGAGGAAAGATGCGAAGAAGAATCTTGAAACGTAGAAGAATTCGAAAACCGAAACGTAGGATGATGTATCGAACAACGAAGGAGCCAAAAGCTGGGTTTACTTGGATGAACCCAGTGCACGACGGCATGACGAAGGCGGATCCTGCACACTCTCTTACATCAGGTAGGACATTTTGCTGCAGAGGTTTGAAGCGAGCCAAGGCTTATTACAAAGGTAACTCTTCGGAGGCGGCGGGTCCAAGTCTCTGGACGGCGAGCCAATACCCGTCAGAATCATTCGTATCCAGCCCATCTAGTTACGCCAAACACGGCATGAAGAGACGTGCCGGGGATCTCTATCACGGACAGTCGCCAGCTACAATATCTTATCTAACAAACGCTGGCGATGAAGCAGGAGAAAGTCTGGGATCTGGTAGATCTGTTCAGAATGTTGTCAAACACAAAATAGGAGCTCCGTATTCACGGGATTATTTCAAAGACGCAAGTTTGATGACTATAGGTGACAACCCCACTGAAATGAGCAACGTACAGTTTAACCGAAATTTCTTTTCTAAAGGGCAGCAAAAGGCACCAAGCAGTGTGCAAAGAGCTTCACAATCTGAGAACGATGTCCGCTGGAAAGGACTTGAACAGAATGAAGGTCGACAAAACTTTGATACGATGCAAAGAAAAAGAATTTCGGAGCCATCTGATGCACGAAATTTAAGGAAAGAAGGTATGTCTTGGACCAGCAACGATGAGCGCAGTGGTACAGGTATCTATGGCAATTCTGGACGAAGGGATACAAGCGTAGCCAAAGGTGGTCGCTATGATGCACGAATGATCGGCGGTGGTGACTATGGAGGTGTTTATTCGAACGGTGGCCGTTCATCCAACACCCTCAAAGATGTCAGAAGTAGGCCCCTCGGAAATAACGCTGGCGCCGACGATAGTTTAGCCGGAGGAAAAAAGCCTATCCGTGGTGAAGAACTTTCGTCTGTTGGAAGCAATGGTGGAGGTGGTGGATCTATGGCCAGCTATGGTGGAAATGGTGGATCTATTGTCAGATATGGTGGAGATGGTGGACGTAGGCCCAGCAATGGTCAACAAGGTGAATCTATAGCCACCAATGGTCCACAAGGTGGATCTAGAGCCAGCTATGAGGGAGTTGGTGGATCTATGGCCAGCTTTGGTGGAGATGGTGGATCTATTGTCAGATATGGTGGAGATGGTGGATCTAGGCCCACCAATGGTCCACAAGGTGGATCTAGGGCCAGCTATTGTGGAGTTGGTGGATCTATGGCCACCAATGGTCAACAAGGTGGATCTTGGGCCAGCTATGGTGGAGATGGTGGATCTATGGCCAGCAATGGTCAACAAGGTGGATCTAGGGCCAGCTATGGTGGAGTTGGTGGATCTATGACCAGCAATGGTCAACAAGTTGGATCTTGGGCCAGCCATGGTGGAGTTGGTGGATCTATGGCCAGCTTTGGTGGAGATGGTGGATCTAGGGCCAGCTATGGTGGAGTTGGTGGATCTATGGCCACCAATGATCAACAAGGTGGATCTTGGGTCAGCTATGGTGGAGATGGTGGATCTATGTCCAGCAATGGTCAACAAGGTGGATCTAGGGCCAGCTATGGTGGAGTTGGTGGATCTAGGGCCAGCTTTGGTGGAGATGGTGGATCTAGGGCCAGCTATGGTGGAGTTGGTGGATCTATGGATACCAATGGTGAACAAGGTGGATCTTGGGCCAGCTATGTTGGAGATGGAGGATCTATGGCCAGCAATGGTCAACAAGGTGGATCTAGGGCCAGCTATGGTGGAGATGGTGGATCTATGGCCAGCTTTGGTGGAGATGGTGGATCAAGGGCCAGCTATGGTGGAGTTGGTGGATCTATGGATACCAATGGTGAACAAGGTGGATCTTGGGCCAGCTATGGTGGAGATGGTGGATCTATGGCCAGCAATGGTCCACAAGGTGGATCTAGGGCCAGCTATGGTGGAGTTGGTGGATCTATGGCCACCAATGGTCAACAAGGTGGATCTTGGGCCAGCTATGGTGGAGATGGTGGATCTATGACCAGCAATGGTCAACAAGGTGGATCTAGGGCCAGCTATGGTGGAGTTGGTGGATCTATGGCCAGCAAAGTTGGAGATGGTGGATCTATGACCAGCAATGGTCAACAAGGTGGATCTAGGGCCAACTATGGTGGAGTTGGTGGATCTATGGCCAGCAAAGTTGGAGATGGTAGATCTATGGCAAGCTATGGTGGAGATGGTGGATCTAGGGCAAGCTACGGTGGAGATGGTGGATCTAGGGCAATCAATGGTCAACATGGTGGATCTAATGCCAGCTATGGTGGCGTTGGTGGATCTAGGGCCAGCAATGGTCAACATGGTGGCTCTAGGGTCTCTAAAGTTCAACAAGGTGGATCTAGGGCCAGAACTGGTAAACGTGGTGGATCTAGGTCCAACAATCTTCAGGGCAATGGATCATCTAGAGTTAACTCTAAAGTCAAGCAGCAACGTCTTGACGGCCAGCATGAGTCCAATAAAGTTCAGCTTCAATCGGACCATGAAACAGGTTATGGCTATATGGAATACAATGAAGACGGTGAAATGTTTTATGAACAGTCGTCTGAAACAGTTGATGAATAAGAAATAGAGAAAATCGAGGCATAGACAACTGACCAAGAGGTGGAAGTTAAACACTAACGAAACAACACACACCTAAAACAAAACAAATGATTTAATTTAAACGTTTTTGGGCTTGCGGCTGCCAGCAGATTCTTTCAATATAAGGGTGGAACAAGAAATCAAATCTGTCCTGCAAAAAAAAAAAAAAAAAAAAAAAAAAAATCATTTTTGGCATAAAAATTAAAGACATTTCTTGTCGATTTAACATACGTACCTTTGATGAGTTCATTGATTTTGTGTAAGGCTTTAAAAGATACGTGCGGATTTCTTTTCTCTTGTTTGTTGTAGATATGTTAACTTGTATAAAATGTTACTCGTTTGCTATATGTAAGCTGACCTAAACCGTTGTGTCCAGGCTGTCAAAGTGGATAATATCAATCAAATCTCAGACAGGTGGCATGTCGATGAATTATGGACATACCATGTCCAAAGGAAATAGCCCTTCATGTAATTGTAAATAAAAGAGTGGATCCTGAATTTAAAAAAAAAAAAAAAAAGAATTTTCAAGGCAGGAAAAATAATATTTTAAAATAAATCATGCAGTATTTTTTTGGGTTGAAATTCTGAAAATATTCTAATTATTACCTTCACTGTTAATTATTATAAATGATTAGGTATTTGAATAGTTCTTAACATTTATTAAAGTAATTAGATTTAAATTTGTGAAAATAATGTTAATAATACTATAAAACATACAAACATACATACATATATACATATGCCACATATATATATATATATGACATATACAATTGCCATATACACATGCCATATACATATGCCATATACAATTGCCACATACATATGCCATATACAATTGCCATATACATATGACATATACATATGTCATATACATTTTCCATATACAATTGCCATATACAATTGCCACATACAATCGCCATATACATATGACATATACATATGCCATTTACATATTCCATATACAATTGCCATATACAATTGCAATATACAATTGCCATATACATATGACATATACATATGCCATATACATATTTCATATACGATTGCCATATACAATTGCCATATACAATTGCCCTATACAATTGCCATATACAATTGCTATATACATATGCCATATACATATAACATATACAATTGCCGTATACAATTGCCATATACATATGCCATATACAATTGCCATATACATATTACATATACATATGCCATGTACATATTCCACATACAATTGCCATATACAATAGCCATATTCAATTGGCATATACATATGCCATATACATATGACATATACATATGCCATATACAATTGCCATATGCATATGCCATATACAAATGTCATGTACCATATACATATGCCCTACAAATATAGTTTAGGTTTACAGAATCTGTGATCATTCTTTAGAAAAAGTTGATGGGGATGTTCAGTGGATTAACATCAAAATGTCATGGGTAATTTTTGGCTCTGATAGAGCTGTTGTATTAAGTTCCATTTGGGGAAAAGCGATACAAATAATATAATATATTACCCCCCCATTCTTTTCCACGAAGTTAACTTCTTTAATGACTCCAAAAGAGACCCAACTCCCCTTTTCCGATGTTAAAGAAAATGTGCGAGGCTCCATTCATAACTGGATCACTTGATACGTGTTAGTCTCCATGATATCACTCCTTACACTACCTCTGTACTTCCATTTATCAACCTAACCGTCTACCCATTTTTAACAGCACATCGATATACACAGCCATGTCAAACTACATCAATAACTGCCTACCTCAATATCTACTCACGTTTTCTAGCAACCAATCTCCGTATTTATGTACAGACCTATAACTCAATGCACCAACCTGAGGTAGATACTTGTTACAAACTTACCCAACCTAGCTACCTCCTAAAAACTTACCAGACATGGCTACTTGCTACAAACTCACCAGACCTAGCTACTTGCTATCAACTCACCAGACCTAGCTACTTGCTACCAACTCACCAGACCTAGCTACTAGCTACCAACTCACCACACCTAGATACTTGCTACCAACTCACCAGACCTAGCTATCTCTCTCTCTCCTCTCTCTCTCTATCCTCTCCCTCTCTCTCTCTCTCTGTCAGTCTGTCTGTATAGATTGTCTGTCTGGCATTGCGTCACAATCCCAGAATAGCCCAGTCCTCACTCTGACACGCAGGAGCAACAACAGTGGCAGTGTTAGACAGGCTAGACCAAACTCAGACCCCATTAGTCTGCGCGCGGCCAGGGGCGATGTGAAAACATGGCAGTAAATTCGCCGGCCCGACTGAGCGATATCTGCCTCTGATAAATATTGTGAAACGAGACATGGCAAACTGTGAAGATAACAGCCAGACATCTTCCTGGCGAGTAGGCCTCAAGCTGGGACAACGTGTTAGAAGTAAGTAAAGGTTCCCTAGAATACTTTCCAACGACAACGTGTTAGAGGTAAGTAAAGGTTCCCTAGAATACTTTCCATCGACAGCGCGTTAGGAGTAAGTAAAGGTTCCCTAGAATACTTTCCATCGACAACGTGTTAGAAGTAAGTAAAGGTTCCCTAGAATACTTTCCATCGACAACGTGTTAGAAGTAAGTAAAGGTTCCCTAGAATACTTTCCATCTATAACGTGTTAGAAGTAAGTAAAGGTTCCCTAGAATACTTTCCAACTACAACGTGATGGAAGTAAGTAAAGGTTCCCTAGAATACTTTCCATCGACAACGTGTTAGAAGTAAGTAAAGGTTCCCTAGAATACTTTCCATCGACAACGTGTTAGAAGTAAGTAAAGGTTCCCTAGAATACTTTCCAACTACAACGTGATGGAAGTAAGTAAAGGTTCCCTAGAATACTTTCCATCTACAACGTGTTAGAAGAAAGTAAAGGTTCCCTAGAATACTTTCCATCTACAACGTGTTAGAAGTAAGTAAAGGTTCCCTAGAATACTTTCCATCGACAACGTGTTAGGTTAGAAGTAAGTAAAGGTTCCCTAGAATACTTTCCATCGACAACGTGTTAGAAGTAAGTAAAGGTTCCCTAGAATACTTTCCATCGTTCTCTAGGACTCTAAAAGGAGCCACGGCAAGGGCAAGGTTGGACAACCCATAGGAAACAGAGTTTGAACATTTGAGGGTGTAAGTTACTGATATAAAAATCAAGTTTTCTGAGATTTTTTTTAGCCCTGCTCTATAAAATCCACGTATATACGGAGATATCAGGTGCTATGTTTATCATCTATCAGGTGCTATGTTTATCATCTATCAGGTGCTATGTTTATCATCTATCTGGTGCTATGTTTATTATCTATCAGGTGCTATGTTTATCATCTATCTGGTGCTATGTTTATTATCTATCAGGTGCTATGTTTATCATCTATCAGGTGCTATGTTTATCATCTATCAGGTGCTATGTTTATCATCTATCAGGGTCTATGTTTATCATCTATCAGGTGCTATGTTTATCATCTATTAGGTGCTATGTTTATAACCTATCATGTGCTATGTTTATCATCTATCAAGTGCTATGTTTATCATCTATCAGGTGCTATGTTTATTATCTATCAGGTGCTATGTTTATTATCCATCAGGTGCTATGTTTATCATATATTAGGTGCTATGTTTATAACCTATCATGTGCTATGTTTATCATCTATCAGGTGCTATGTTTATTATCTATCAGGTGCTATGTTTATTATCTATCAGGTGATATGTTTATCATCTATCAGGTGCTATGTTTATCATCTATCAGGGGCTATGTTTGTCATCTATCAGGTGCTATGTTTATCATCTATCAGGCGATATGTTTATCATCTATCAGGGGCTATATTTGTCATCTATCAGGCGATATGTTTATCATCTATCATGTGCTATGTTTATCATCTATCAGGTGCTATGTTTATCATCTATCAGGTGCTATGTTTATCATCAATCAGGTGCTATGTTTATCATCGATCAGGTGCTATGTTTATCATCTATCAGGTGCTATGTTTATCATCTATCAGGTGCTATGTTTATCATCTATCAGGTGCTATGTTTATCATATATCAGGGGCTATGTTTATCATCTATCAGGTGCTATGTTTATCATCGATCAGGTGCTATGTTTATCATCTATCAGGTCCTATGTTTATTATCTATCAGGTGCTATGTTTATCATCTATCAGGGGCTATGTTTATCATCTATCAGGTGCTATGTTTATCATCTATCAGGTGCTATGTTTATCATCTATCAGGTGCTATGTTTATCATCGATCAGGTGCTATGTTTATTATCTATCAGGGGTTATGTTTATTATCTATCAGGGGTTATGTTTATCATCTATCAGGTGCTATGTTTATCATCTATCAGGTGCTATGTTTATCATTTATAAGGTGCTATGTTTATTATCTATCAGGTGCTATGTTTATCATTTATAAGGTGCTATGTTTATCATCGATCAGGTGCTATGTTTATCATCTATCAGGCAATATTATCTATCAGGGGTTGTGTTTATCAACTTTCAGGTGCCGTAATTCAACATATTACTTTCTATGTTATCACATTATTGTTATTTCATGTTAATCAACCTATCAGGTGCTTTATAAATCCTACTATTAGATGCCATATTAATATATATCAGATGCTATGTTAACCCAACAACCAGGTGCTATTTTACTCGAGCTATGGTGGCTATTTTAACCAATCAGGCGCTAATTAATTTTACACCAAGGGATACGTTTATCAAAACATCATGTGCTACTTAAAATTTAAAAAAAAAACAGGTGCTAAGTGCTTCCATCTATCAGGTGTCATGTTAGTCAAACTATAAATATCGGTGTAAAGGGTTTTGAGAAACGTCAGTGGGAAAGTGGGGGGGGGGGGACAAGAATCTTGAGTTTATCTACAGTATTAAGGACGACCTATCGACTAGCCTCGTTTGGAGCATCTTTCCTCTTTACTAGAATGCGCGCGCAGAGAGATGAGATCCACTGACCTGAACAAGAACTAGCTTCAGGCTATGAGCCAAACTATCGGACACAATCAAGGTAGAAGATAAATATATGGGTTTATAATGAAGAAGAGGGGAAAAATTGTTTAGGTGGGGTGGGGGGGATAACGGGTGGGGGTTGGCCAAAAGAGAGTGGCTCTGTTATGAAAAAGATATTGAATGTGCCTCGATTTCATAATAGTTTGTGTTCTACTCTCCACATATAATGAAATATCTTCGTGTCATTACTGCAATATTTTATCCACAAAAAAAAATATAAAAAAAAATATAAAAAAATAATAAAAATATCAGCATTTAATAAGTTGAAATTAACTTTCTTTCTCCTGCTCGATTATGAAACAATAAACTTTACTTTGAGAATATTAAGTATTTTTTTTCTGCTGTTTTTTGTTTTAGTTATTATTATTATTTTTTAATATACATGCCCAGTGACAAATTATAATTTTAATAATGTTATAATTTTTTATTTTCAAAAATGTAGATGGCTTTGGTAACATGTTTGTTGTGTTTTAAAATTATATTTGTGTGGGTTAGGATATAGCTATTATTCATAATGGTTAAATAACATAAAAGACATGATTTCGTGGTCAAAAATTGAGTGTGTATCAACTGTGTGAAATAAACTGACATCAGGCCATTTAAGACATATGAATAATTCCATGAGTCTTTAGGCATAATCCCTATTGCTGCTGACATATTCACTATGGCTGGATATATAAAAACTATGGCTGTTTCACTGTTTCATAATCACTAACGCAGTTGACAAAATCACTGTCTTTTCATAAAATCACCACAGCGGTTGACATAATACCTATTGCTGCTGACCTATTCACTTTGGCTGTGTACATAAAAATTGACACTGTTACATAATCACTAACGCTCTAGACGAAATTCCTATGTCTTTTTACATAGTCACCAAAGCGGTTGAAACAATCACTGTAAATGGAAAAGACGTAAACAGATTGACAAAATTACTATGGATGTTGAATCGTTATGACGCGGGATAAAATCACTCTAGCTGTTGACAGACATATATAACTGTGACAATTAACCTAATCATTATAATTGTAACATAATCATTACGGTTGATGACGCAATTACTGCGGCTGTTGACATAAGCGCTATGGTTCTTGACAAAAATCACAGCAGCTATTAAACAAATGGCTGTGTTTTTTTTGTTGCAATAATTCCTATAGCTTAAAGGGGGGGGGACATCAATAAATGACGTTACGCGCTTAAGGTGGAGGGACTGGGGGTGGGAGGG
>MUZC01004570.1:221536-250909 GCA_002072015.1 Radix auricularia | reverse complement strand
GGGATGTTCCCGCTTCAACCCAGCCCCGAAGGTAAGCAAGGTTCCGGCGTCGACGATGTGCGAAGTTTATTTTGGGCTGTGATGATTCCAAACGAGAGTGGAGTGATACGGGGCGCTATCAGAGGAGGCCGGGGGTCATTCGGCACCAGGGCTCCCCGTGCTCACTACTAGCGGCAGGCTGAGTATCACACGATCAGGACGTTATCACACGGGCGTCAAACGTGTTCTACAAATTGTGTGTAGCTAAACGCTTGCTCCTCAGAGAAATTAAGATGTTGAGGATTTCAGGCACGTTATAATATTAGCTTACATGGGACGGAGGCTTTTAAGATATCACAGAACATTAAAAAAAAAAAAAAATACGCACCAAGGTTGCGCACTAGGACCGCGCAACAAGACTGCGCATCTAGACCCTGTGGGCATCGTATATTTAAACCACTAGATTGTGCCAGGCGCCGTGGCGCCTGCGGCGCCCCCGTTTTTTGGGCGCCTACGGCGCCAACCTTTTTTTAAAAGACCAACTAACTTGTCCTTTTTTGATAGATTGTGCCGGGCGCCGTGGGGCCTGCGGCGCCCCCTTTTTTTGGGCGCCTACGGCGCCAACCTTTTTTTTAAAGACCAACTAACTTGTCCTTTTTTGATAAATACGAATTATTAAACTTTATGAAATGTACGCAAAGTATTTATTTAATAATAATAATAGGGGTTGTATTTTGCGCACCGTATTTTGCGCACCGATGCACACCAAACAATGACGTCATCCTATTAAATATTTTTACAGTGCTCATCAAAACACGATTTTTCAACTAAACTAACTGCTGTAGACTGTGGTACATCTCTTGAGCGTTACGTTACAAACATACCCACACCACTGGGCTATTATATATATAATGAACGAAAAAAGGCGATTTAAAGCATTTAAAAACACGGCCGTAATCAGTCATTGATCGTTTTTTAAATTATCTAGAACAAACTTTTGTCATATTTAAAAAGATCTACTTTACCTATTGCAATTTCATTTCACTTAAACATACTTTTCTCCCTTTACTGATCGGATTTGACACATACTTCAATTGTAAATCATGCAGGACATTAAGGAGTTCCGATTGTTTTAATATCAAAGGTAAAATAGAATTGGTATCTGCTTCTGAGCCTGAGTGTATACGTTTTGATGAAAGTACACAAAGTAACACGTTTTAATTGTTTGTTAGATGTCCAATTTGTATGGGGTTGGCCAGTGACATGGTGTGAGAACCACCGGTGACTAATTCAAAGGTTCGTGTCAACCGCCTCTGGCACAGATCTCATGTGACTCGGTGGATACAAGTGGCGGGAATTTATTTTTGTTTGGAAAAGAGAGAGCTTTAAAAAAACGAATCTATCCATTAAACACTTAAATTTGAATACCATTCAGATGAACCGCTTTCAAAGTAAGCCTTGCTTACAAGGAGCAGTGATGCGAGTACGTGTCTATGTCTTCATTGGGGATACAATTCATTGCGTTCAGGGGTTAATTTCTCACAGACGTCAATAAGACATTAGCCCTAACCCTTGAGATAACCCAATTTCACTGTCTTACACGGGCCGGCGATCTGAGGTCAAGTACCCGGTGAGCAACCACCAATAACATGACCCTTGACCCTTGACAGGGCAACACAAGCGACTCACTGATAAATGTGCATTCTAAGGCAAGTGAGTCACTTTGAAAAGGCCTTTCCCTCCTTTTTGTTTCCTACTTTTTTTTGTGCGTGTGGTTATCTTCGGACGAAAACAGCTAAAAAGCAAATAGGCCATGTGGACTGGTGGTTGGTCGCGGTGAGAGCACTGGTATTCGAGAGCATTGATTTCGAGAGGGTACGATTCTTTGAAGCCATCTCCCGGGATTTGTAGACAGTGTGATGAACAATGAGGTTTTGGTTCCCGTGTCTTTAACTCTTTCATCAAAGAAAGAGAAGAGGGGAGGGAAAAGAGGCTTGGAAATTGTTGTTCTTTTCCCCTTAATAGTTTTATACTGTTTTTAAGTTATACTGTATCATATCTTATATCTTAGATATACAGACGCTCCTTCTATGCAGAAGATAATTGCGTCCAAGGACCATGAGAGATGATCATGGTGATGCAGCGGTCACAGGCCACGGCTATAGGGGTTCCACGCATTACCCCAGCCGCCTAACTATTGTCTAGTTAGGTACCCATTCAAAACTGGGTGACTCGCGTGGATTCGAACTCGTGACCATCGGTATGACAGTCGAGCGCGCTACCTCTCGACCACCACGTCCCACTATCTGTGGAAACGGTTATTACCGTCTGAAAATTGCACATGGTTTACGTTTAAATATTTTGAAATATTTACCAATAAACCTTGGAGGGGGCAACTACTTGCGTTGTTAACTTTTTCTTTCATTTTGGGGACAAAAGATACAAATTTCAGTACCCTATTGTAATTTCTTTCTTTGTAATTTATTCATATAGGACAAGTGGGTGCGGACCGTGCCAGCTAGCGCCCTCACGTGGGAGAGGGGGTGGAAACAAACGAACTATCATCAGGGTTAGCTGGATTTGTTTTCAGAATCTTGATTGAGCAGAATACAACGGTCAGTTGTCAGCATCAATGTTGATTAAGCAGAACTCAACGGTCAGTTGTCAGCATCAATGTTGATTGAACAGAATACAACGGTCAGTTGTCCAAAATCGTCAGCATCAATGTTCCATTTCAGCTGCGTGGCTAAGAATCAGATGTATGACCTATGCCGCGAAGGAGGTTAGAATTACCGCCCTGCACCCCGTTTTTTTTTACGCTGCACACGAACCAACAAATTTTAGAAGGAGTGTTGGTCAGCACGCCTGGTGAAATCAATGCTATTTGTCCGCTAGCTGGCAACACTACCTACCAGAAAAAACAATGACCTCGCTTGTGTTTCGTCACTAAGTTTTAAGCATTAAACATAATTTTTAACTAGCTTTTTTTTTTTGTTTAACTGGCTTCATGTTGATGAACGTGTATTTATACATATAAAGAGTTCAAGTAGATGCACTGAGATGTCAACAGATAGAAGTATAAGAAATGAAAGTTTCTTTGTTATAAGCCATCTTTAACACTCACGAGAGAAAAAAAAAAACAAATCTGAACTCGAAGAAGTATTCGAAGACCAAGACATCGCTGTCTTCACTTGGTGTGGAGTCCAATGACCACTTTGATACCAAATGTCGTCAAAAAGCTCAGCGCGACCTTTAAATGATAACTGTTAAGGCAAAATATTAATATTTTTACGGTAAAAATAAATATTTTGATAAGTACAAGCACATGCGCCAATAAATGAAACTTGAGAACCACAAGCGAGAGAGACGGCTTGATTTATTTCAAGCCATCACTAATGACTTATTGAATGACTTGGTTCTGAAATTCTGAATGAATTGGCTTCCATGGTCTTTGTTGAAGTATTTTAAGGTTGTAATTATGGAGGATCAGATAAGGCCTTGTGTTCAAATTAGTTGTAATGGTTCAAGGTTTCCGGACAGCTTGTTTTTCTCTGTCATTTAATGATATTTTACTGAACCAATGGCATCTTAACGATTCGCTTCTACAGTATTGACCATTGTGATGCCCATTTTTGTGATGGTGAATGTCTTTTCGGTTAGTGTTATTTAAAAAAAAAAAATTTTTTCAGCTATCGTTGCACAGGGTCAAGGTCGCTAATGAAGATATTAGTTTACTCTTGCACGCCAGAGGTGTAGGCTAGAAAGCGATAATTAACCACACGTTTGCAGCCCTTTTTTCCCGCCAAAAGAAAACAACTTCATGAAAAGTTAAAACTCGTAAGACCTCGGTCAGCACGAAGGCTATGACAAAGCTTTTTTTTTTTTTTTCCTCCTCAGTTTAATCACAGTTGTGGGTGGTTAGTGAGAAGTTTGTTTTCAGAAACCTCATTTTGGTTGATATAAGATATTCAATCGTTTAATTAAGGCAGTAAGATCTTCTGGAAGACAGAGCACTTTATTATCGGAAACTTTTTTCCAAATTCGAATTCGCTGAACATCGAGTTTGTTGTTTCTAGTTGTTGTATGGTGCGAGGTTTTCCGTGTATTATAATAACACGATCATATATACACTCCCATGATTAAAATGAAACCAATATCTCATCTCAATTGGCGTGATTGCCTTGTAGCCGAAACGTTTTCTTAGTCCATATATAGATCTATAGCTTTAATTTATGGATTTGATCACGCATTCTGCTGAGATAGATATAATTGAAGCTAGCATGAACAGAGTGCAACATGACAAAAATACACATTAAATATCACACATCTCTACAATTGACAAAATCGAAAAAGAAATCAAATGTATATTTTTAAAGTTTTAGTTTCAGCCTAAAGAATATTATTTCAAGATATGAGTGTAAACTTTTCCATTCCTTAATCTACGTGGATAAAATAACGATTGCTTTTGTTATTAAAAAAAAGTTTTTCTATGTTGCTATTTGACATTTTAATGTGGTAAACAAACGCATAACATCGACGGGTTTGAATTTAGAAGGAAGGTTATTGTTAGTGTCAGCAAGGGAAGGCATTCATGTATTTCATAAAGAGGTTGATTGTTGTTTTTTTAGACTTTGGGGGAACAGAATTAAATGTTTCCCCAATAGATTATATTTTGAATGAAATGCTCACAAATGCTTTCGTTTTTTTTCCGTCTTACCAGGTTTCTGGTTTCGAGAGTGTGAAATCCTTGTATCGGCGAGGAGATTGCTATCCTTGCATCGGCGAGGAGATTACTATCCTTGCATCGGCGAGGAGATTGCTATCCTTGCATCGGCGAGGAGATTGCTATCCTTGCATCAGCGAGGAGATTGCTATCCTTGCATCGGTGAGGAGAGTACTATCCTTGTATCGGCGAGGAGAGTACTATCCTTGTATCGGCGAGGAGAGTACTATCCTTGTATCGGCGAGGAGAGTGCTATCCTTGTATCGGCGAGGAGAGTACTATCCTTGTATCGGCGAGGAGATTACTATCCTTGTATCGGCGAGGAGATTACTATCCTTGTATCGGCGAGAGGAGATTACTATCCTTGTATCGGCGAGGAGATTACTATCCTTGTATCGGCGAGGAGATTACTATCCTTGTATCGGCGAGGAGATTATTATCCTTGTATCGGCGAGGAGAGAACTACCTTTGATTAAAAGATTTTGAAAACCTTCACAAAACCGACGTCACCTGTTTTCACGATGATAACGGTCTCATGCTCTGTTCTTGGGAAGGTTAAAGTTCATCTGGGGAAGGTCGCCTAAAATATTTGACAATTAAACTTAAGTCTTTTTAGCGCATTTTCGAGAAGTCGAATGCGCTATTGCACCCGTTTTGTCCGTCCGTCCGTCCGTCCGTCATCACCCTTGATCTCAGCATCCATAAGTCGTAGACCCATGAGGTATATATGTTTTTTGTATGTCCTGACCTGCCATTTGTGCATCAACACTCAGTTACTCGATCCGTTAAAAAACCCCGTTAAAACTACCAAAAAACTTTGCGAATCGATAGGTAACACTGGCGCAGGGAACGGCCGCCATTGCCTGAAGTCGAATACATCATTTTTCAAGCATTCAAGAGTGGTGCGAAGGCGTGCAAAAGAATTAGTTTTTTTTTGTTTCTTTTGTTGACGTCATTAGAATATGTGTAAAAGTTTAGAGAGTTTTACGTCATCATTTGTGGTGACTTGTAGTTAGATTAAAGAGAAAATAATTTTTTTTAAAATGTAAAGAAATGACTTTTAAATTAAAAAAATGTCAGGTATATTCATTACACAAGAAAATTCATAAAAATATGTCTAAAATCTAAACACAATTACTGATAACTACATAATGCTGATATCTAACATAAGTACTGATACATAATACGAAAATGCGCTAACACGTCCTGAGTTCCAAAAGGGACCAGGCTTAACATGATTTTTTTAAAATGTTGGCTTTATGTTCGCACTTGAACTATCAGATCGTGTACAAAATTATGACGTCAAATGACGTGATCTGGCCTTGAACTTAAACGACTTCTTCAGCCTTTTTTTTTTCGACATCTAAACAATCTCCTTACAGTGTTATGAACATTTAGTAAACATGCCTCGTATGTCTTACACCTGTCAGTGATCACCGCCCGCCTTCAGTGGCCGAGACGTGGGGTCAAAATTTCACGTCTCTTCTTTGTTCGCAGACATGGATAAAACGCATGATGCCATCGTTCTGAATGTTACTGTAAAGCCATCGGTCCCCATACAATTTGATGAATAACATGAAAATAGCACAAAACATGAATTCAAAATATTGTTGAGCTACTCAACATATTCTAAAATAAGATTTTTACCGTATTAATGATAATAAATAGACCGAAAAGAATATCCCACCCGTGAGACATATACCACCGAAACATCTACTCCAATATTTACTATCCGAGGCGAATAGTATACACAATTCAGAAGTTATAAGACTAAAATACAAAAAATATATATTTTTTTTTGCTTTAAACATGAAAGTCAACCTGCACTTGACGACCCCAAACGTGGTGATGTTTACATGTTTCTACATAAACTTGAGATAAGCGTGACGACAGAAATAAACTGAAATTAAGACATTTCTACGGAATTTCGAACTTACCTGCGCTCTTTCCTTTTTGCAGGTTAGTCTGTTACAAGAGCTTTATCAGTTTTAACCGATTGGGTAAACTTTGCTAAATAAACGAGTAAAAAATAAATAAAATTAATTAGGTTGTACCCTAACTATTCCCTGAGTATTTAGATGTTTAAAACAACATTTGACGAGCGTATGAACTCGTTTCAGGATAGAGCTACAGTTTTAGGTATTGTTACGACACACAAAATATCTTGAAAGTAGTCGTGCACCGTTCAGTTTATCATCTTTGAAATTGTAGCCGAATGTTTACATCAGATCTAAGGTTCTTATTGAAAAAAAAAAGAAAAAAAAAGAAAAAAAAAAGAAAGAAAGTCTTCTCAATATTTCTATTCATGTGACTCAAGAACAAACGAGTAGTTCTTATTTAGAGTTGACTGAATCCCAGCCTTTTCCTGTGATATTGGAATGAACTGAAAATGCTTACATATCATTTATCAGTAGAGAACTAATAATGTGATCATCATCGTCTTATCTTATCTTATATGTTACAGACGCTCCTTCTGCACAGAAGATTATTGCGTCCTACGTATTTCAATGGTTTGTGTTTAGTCCTGTATTCTTATTTATCAAATTTATTATTATTTTTCCTTTAACTTTCAAAAGTGCAGCTGGCTAGATAAATGGATAAAAAAAAAAAAAAGAAAAAAAAAACAAACAACAAAAAACCTGATATTTCTTAAGAACCTAAATTGTAAAGTTAGCGTTAAGTGATAGTCATTCCTATCAAATCATTCTAATCGACGAAATGAAGGAAATCGAATCGAGTAATTCTAACACATTCGAGGCGGTAGTAAGTAACGCTTTTCCTTCTATAACACTTTCAAAGCTCAGGTACACATCGATGGTACCAATGGTATAACCTATTCGTGGCAGTGGTATACAACTTTCAGGCCAACGGTATAACCTATTCGTGGCAGTGGTATACAACTTTCAGGCCAATGGTATAACCTATTCGTGGCAGTGGTATACAACTTTCAGGCCAATGGTATCATATTCGGAGAAACATCAAATAACGTTCTTATCAGTTTTATCTGACCCAGACACATGTCCAGCAAGAATGACGGAATCACTCATTTTACACGCACCCGTAACTGCATTTATTTCACTCGCTATAAAACTTTCAACCTGTGTCTGGCTCACGTTCTGGAAATTGCTTAAAAGACCTTGAAATGTTTAAGAGAGCTGTCTGGACAACGTTCGGAAATTAATCGATTAATCGTTAGCACTTTCAATCGATTAATTTAATCGCTTAAAATTCGATTATGATTTAAGAGAATATTTCTAATATTTTCCACAAATTTATTTGTAATTTATATTTTTTTTTACATACTTTTCCCTCTATAATTATTATTTATTTAGACGTGCATGCAGGAGCGAAAGGGGTTTTCTTCCTTATTTCTTGCATAGCAGAATGAATTCTCTGAGTTATCCCACCAAATGTGGGAGCTATGGCATTACCGTGACTTAACCGATTGCGCGAAGTAATGAATCGCGACTTAAAGGAATCTATACATGCGTTATTAAAATAATATAAATCGAAATTAATCGATTAAACTCCCCCCATTAATCGATGACATTTTAAAAAATTCAGGACCAGCTCTAATTAATAGATACACGTCTCTTTATGAAAGTCCTCTAAACAAAGACTTCAACAGACAAAAATTGTGACTTCCAGGTACAGCACTTTCTTAGAATTCAAACTATAGTTTGACTAAGTCGCGTTCTTCAGACGTGACGCCGCAGCCTTGTTAAAAACAAACAAAACTATACAATCATGTCTAACTGACCTCATGACTAGAGTTCACATTATGCATAACCGAAGTGCGTTTGGTGCATCATATCGAGTAGGTGATGTGAAAATAATACAAACGCGTTTTGTGTATGCAGTTATCTTTGTTTTTTGTTTTTTTTAGAAATCACAAGCCTCAAACCAATAACATAAGGCAGTAAATTTATTTTTAAAAGTTCATGGTGGTGAGAGATGTGTGCGGTGGGGCAACTGTAAAGGGAGGTAAGGAGTGAGTAGACTCTTTAGAGTCAATTAACCTTAATGTAACTCGAGTCTGTAGAAAGTTCACGCAAAGCTAATTGGAACTACTGATGTTTCGTTGGTCATGTCTTGCTGCAATTTACTTTGGCCCCGGCTCGGAAAGTTATTTTTTCTTACATATATACATATAATTAACAATTAATTTCACGATTAATCGGTAAATATTTTTTAAACTAAAATTATTTTAATCGATAAAATAACTATTAAAATTTATTTATTATTTTTCCATTTATTATTAAAAAATGTATCATTAATAAGTAATAATAATTTGTATTTTTTACGTACAAACTTCTCAATTTAAAGAAAAGTTTTTCAAAGTGTAAACTTTAAATTAAGCTGTTTTATAAGGAAAATGATGTTAAAAATTAAACATTTTAAAAATTCAATTAACAAGAATAAACTTTAAATTCATTGACATTATATTGAACTACTTATTTTTAAATATATCTCCAACAATATTATAGTTTTCTTATTTAATACTAAAGTTATGGGCATTTTAAAAAATGCCCTAAAATGGCACAAAATGTGAAGGAAAACAACATAATGAATAAAGTGATTATGAGGTCTTAGATAAAAATTCATAACTTTTGAACCACTTGGGATAATAAGATGATCTTTATGTTTTTGTTAATCATAAAACAATTTCTATACAGCTGTATTACTTTTATATTTTAAAAACTAATTTGAAGTTGTTATCCAGGTGCCTACAATTAAATGCGATATTTTTTATTGACAACTTTTTTAAAAAATGTATACATATTTTTTGTAAATGTGTTATCAATATTTCGTGTGAGATAATTTTGATACTGCTGTGTGATGGAGCAACCAATGCATATGATATAAATAATATCGTATCGTTTTGCTTCTTTTTACGTGAAATTGTTCATTTATTTTTTATGAAGGGATATTTCAGTATTCGATTCCAGGCAATCGGTTCGCCCATCCCACCTACTAATCCTAACAATTGCAGCTAAGACAATGTATTCGTCATTCATATCGCAGGCGGTTAAAACCTCACCGGTAAAACAACTGCTCAGTATCATCTCGTTATGAAGAAAAAAAAGTACAAAGGGCAAACGCCTGTATTTCTGGAAAAAAACAACAACAACAAAAAAACTCTTCATTTATCCCTGTACGAACTTTATTATTATTTATTTTTGGTTGCTTTTTAAAATTTAATCTCTAAAAGAAAACTAATGTCTAATAACGCTAACTAGGGAAATAAAGACGGTTGGGTACAGAGCTGTCCCTACACCGTTTTGGCCCCTGGGCAAAGAAAAAGTACGCCCCCACCCCCGCAGGAATAAAAATAAATATAAATAATATATATAAATAAAAATATTTCCATGGGGCCCCTATGCTTAATGGCCCCTTGGCCTATGCTTTTTACTGGCTGAGTAATACGTAGAACCCTCACAGCCGAAGCCTGGGAATGATGCATCACTTGCCAACAGACCGGAATGGTCAGTGGACGCAATAATCTTCTGTATAGATAAGGTTAGATAAGATAATGTCTATTTATTTTTCCTAATAAAATTTCTCTACGTCGGAGCCTGACATTGATTTCGGACCCACATGATTTGAAAGAAGAGAATAAAACTACATTTAAAAAACATATTATTATTATTCCTTACTTCAAAATTGATAAGTACTTAATTCACTGCCAATCTGTCAACAGCACTTCTAAATATAACGCGTTGAATGTTACAATGTCATGTCAGTCAAGTGATTTACGTGATGCTAATCGTGGTTTTCATAAACATATTAAAATATCGATCACTTTTTAAAATTTTATTTATTTATGTGCTCAGGGGCCGCGTTGGTCTAAGTGGTAGCGCGCTGGACTGCCAAAACCGTGGCAAGAACTCGAGTCATGGACTCGAGGCTCGGTACTGGCAAGGACCTCGGGGGTTTTGTGCTAGCCGCACAATCCCTTGCTCGTTAGTGTTGGCCAAATAAACGTGTGAACGCTACTTTAATTGCCCTAGAGTCCACCATGGACTGGAAAAGGGGTTATTAGCATTATTATTATTATTATTATTATGGGCTCACTCTAGCCACTTGCCTTGTCTTGTTAAATAAGCAATTAATAGTTTGAAATGCTTAAGAGGTGCTTAATTATTTTCGCTGTTGGCTCTAGCAGAAGTAATACAATTTTACTGCATAAGCTGTATTAGGAGCGATGTGAACCAGCTTTAAAATACGTGAAATAAACTATCGCTGCCGTTTTTTTATCACACCCTCTTAGCTGTTGCGTTTTATAGGGTAAATCTGGCTGTCTTGGCAACGGAGAGCGAGCAAGAGTCAAAGAGTTTAATATAAATTTCAGTGGCGTAGCGAAGGGGGGCAAGGGGGGCAAATGCACCGGGCGGCACTTTGCCAGGGGCGGCAAATTCCTGGTAGTTAATTAGTGTCTAAGAAAAAAAATATAAGAAAGTCGAGCTTTTTATCGAAATAAAAGAAAATAAATAAGAAATTAATAACAGAAATAAAAGATCTATCCTAAGGTATGTGAACTTTTAAACGTCAAAACTTCAAACTCCTTATTGGATATAAATTCTTCTGATATTAATGCTACTGTCCTCAAAAGTACTTAAGTAGTATGCTAATGTAACACTGAAGTAGTGGTAGCTTAAATGATTCTTAAAATTTGACAGTAGGTCCTGTTGTAAAATCAAAACTTATTGTACATGAAACATGAACCAAGCTCCGTGTGGCACATTGTGTATAAAGGGGGGGGGCGGCTAATTCCTCATTAATTAGCTTCAAAAATGAAAAGCGTTAAAATAAAGTTTATTAAAATAAAATAAAAGCAAAGATACAAAAAATTCAAAGAAATAATGGAAATATATTATATACGTTAACTATATTATATACATTAACATTTCAAATGCCAAATCTTCAAACTCCTTATGAACTTTAAGTCTTCTGATACTAATGCTATTGAAGTAGAAAACATAGGGGCTGAATTAGTGTACGAATATGAAAATATGGTTTTGGTATAATTAATTGATTCAAATTTGATTTTAACTTAAATAAACTACTGGAATAATTTGTTGGCGTACTTACACGGTTTATTCGACCTAAACATTATTATTTTTATTTTAATGTCTTTTGATTTCAAGCATCAACAAAAATAATGAACAAAATTTTTTATTTAATGAAATTAAAACTTTGCACGCATAAATCCAAACATAGCCACCCATGAACAAGTCCTCAACATTTCCAAAGTTTGTTTTTTAAAATTGGAAAGCATCAGGACGCGATTTTGTTAAAATGTTTGACATTATTAATGCCTGGCAAAAGAAAATATGCTTTTTTCGGCCACAGAGAGGACAATACTAATGCAAATAAAGGCAATATTCCGGAACCAATGCATTTGCTTGCCAAGTACGATCGAGAATTCCCAGAACATTGTATGAAAAAAAAGGTTTTAAAAATTCAAACTGAGCTCATAGCAATTTTAAGAGATATAGATCGCGAAAAATCATACTTTTTCAGGAATAAGATATCCCATATTGTTCTTTTGTATTCGATAGCTCTTCATATATCTCACATAATCACCATACAAGTCCAGTTATGGGATATGTAATGATCGATAATAAAGAAGTAGACATAGTAGAATCTTTAAAATATGTCATCGAAATAAAAGTGAATCTGCTTACATTTCTGAAATGATTTTTGATAAATGAAGAGCTGAAAATAATGGATTGCAGGGGGTCATCATGTATTGATACTTCTTCTTTATGGCTGAAAGTATACAGGCGTTTAAGAAAGACGCAATAACATAAACGCTCACTGTCAAGTCTTGCTCAAAAGTTCATTAAGTCTTATCTGTTTATAAGATAATCCAACTGAAAAAATTATCTATTTAAGTACTCTAGAACGTTGTTACGTATTCTTATTCATGCCCATAATCGTTTGGAATATCTACTTACTTTACAAGCAAGGCTTCAGAATACAAAACAGTGAATTTACCGTAGAGCCATTTGAGATTATTTTGAAAGCAATTAAAAAAACTGACAGAGGCAGAGAGAAAAAGCTCATCAGACCAACAGACGCAGTAACGTTGCTGGTTACAATAAAAATCTTTTTATTTTCGAATCTATGTCAAAGATGCACGAAATAATTTATAAATGTATAGTGCTAGAAAAAATGCTAAGCAGAAGATGCTCGCAGAGAATTTAATGGAATACTTTAAGGATGCATTGAAATTTGATAAAATTTTATGTGAAGATCCCATCCTTTAAATCGAATCTTCAAGTCAAAGTACCAGACAGCAATATTTTGGTGATCCAAAATATGTATCCATGTTATTTAGAAAAACAGTCGAGCAAAAAGTTATATTATTCATAAGATGAGATTACTGTAGAAATTCATGTGAGATTTTGGCAGGTATGTAGAATTTAGAAAAAAGATACAATTTTCGTACACCAGGCGATCTGCTGGACTTTGAAATGTTGCCTTCAAATTAGAGTATTCAAATGACATCGTCAAACAAAGACTACTTTACCCCACGCATAGCATTCTTTTTATGAATTAAAGACCACTTGATTTATAAAAGCTTATTAAGATATTATGGCTCGAAGTTACCTGGCCTAAAATAATATAATTAATTTGAAAATTGCTTACAATAGTCTTAAGTAATGCAAGGTCTTAAAATAACTTTTTCAAAATAAAATTAATGAACTATTAATTACAATCAATAACGATTACGCCAAAATTTTCGAATGTATTGCTATTTCAATTTTGGCTATTGCGGATGGCAAGGCTGAAAACATTGATACACGAAAGAGGTACAACCAGGAAAATCAGAACATTTTAATTTGATTAAAGAAATAAAGCTTTTCTTTGTATCTCTATTACAGTGTCATTACTTTCCACTAAAACTATCTTTACTTAACAGCGTTAACATATCTTTCGGCAGGAGGGGAGGCGGCAAATTTTGGTTCTGCCCCGGGCGGCACATACCTACGCTACGCCGCTGATGAATTGTTGTCTGAAATTTGATCTGTCCCATGTTTGAATTCATTTTAACAATAGCTTTTTAAAAAATGATTTCTAGTGACTAGACTGCCGATTTGTGTCATAATAAATAGAGGTAAAAAAAAAAAAAAGATTTTTTTTATTAACCACGTTTTTATAAGTGGACTAAAAAGAAGAAAATAAATTAAAAATTATAAGTTCTAGTATACCTTGATTTAACATGGAAAAAAACATGGGGCGGGACCTTATGAGGTTTTACATATGCAGTTGAATCCTTCTCTCACTTACAGATCTCTCTTTTGCCTTCTAAATGGTAAATCTTTAATTTTTATACCTGACACCTATCTTTGTGTTGCATTTCTAAATTAGAATGGAATTTTGGTGCACCCGCCCCACGTTTTTTTGAAATTCCAAATCCAACCGTCTAAAAGATGTCAGAACACATGCCTACAAAGTCAAATTGCTTTTTGAATGTCTGTCTTTGTAACTTTACATTCACTTACGTATTCTGTTGTGTCAATTGACATAACTATTCGGTTATTCCATTTTACTGATAATGTGTTTGTCTTCTTTTTGTATGAAATAGTTTATAGTAAACTTTCTCTGATATATTTATCAGTCCCATCTTCGGCATGCATTTGGCTTTTCCCCCCTCACAAAACTCTTTTGAGGACACTTAACCAGTGAATGAGGAGTTTGCCAAAGTCCTCAACTCGTGGTCTAGACATGTCAACAAACTGAATTTTACAATTAATCCGTAAACATTCCTCCCCAATCTTTAAGTGTGAGAACGTTTTTTTAAAATGTGTTCGGCGAGGATATAGGAAAATTTCAACTTCTATTTTTACACGAGCGAGGGGAGGTGATCACTTTCAAATATACCACCTGTTTTGGGGTCGGAGAGTATAAACAATAAATTTCGCACTTCTGAGTTTAAACTATGCTACATGGTCGGTCCCTTTAAAAAAATCATGTTAAGCCTGGTCCCTTTTGGAACTCAGGACGTGTTAGCGCATTTTCGTATTATGTATCAGTACTTATGTTAGATATCAGCATTATGTAGTTATCAGTAATTGTGTTTAGATTTTAGACATATTTTTATGAATTTTCTTGTGTAAAGAATATACCTGACATTTTTTTATTTAAAAGTCATTTCTTTACATTTTAAAAAAATTTATTTTCTCTTTAATCTAACTACAAGTCACCACAAATGATGACGTAAAACTCTCTAAACTTTTACACATATTCTAATGACGTCAACAAAAAAAAAAAAAAACTAATTCTTTTGCACGCCTTCGCACCACTCTTGAATGCTTGAAAAATGATGTATTCGACTTCCGGCAATGGCGGCCGTTCCCTGCGCCAGTGTTACCTCTCGATTTGCAAAGTTTTTTGGTAGTTTTAACGGGGTTTTTTAACGGATCGAGTAACTGAGTGTTGATGCACAATTGGCAGGTCAGGACATACAAAAAACATATATACATCATGGGTCTAGGACTTATGGATGCTGTGATCAAAGGTGATGACAGACGGACAAAACGGGTGCAATAGCGCATTCGACTTCTCGAAAATGCGCTAAAAAACAACAAAGAAATTTCAACTCGGTGAATTCATCCATGGTAATAATTGAAATACGTATTTTCTTTCAACGCTGGAGTAATCAGGGATTAAATTTTATAAATATTATTTTTCTTAACACTTTTAACAGTTTTATTTAATTTGCCACTAGAGGAAAACACAAAAACCTTAAAACTAATAAAATAATAATATTAAGACTTAGCATCCCTTAAATCTGAAAACAAAACGTTAGAATAACATTGATTGTTGAATGCTGTTATTTGAAAAAAAGCTGACAAAATCAAATTCGTTGGCGCAGACCCGAGTCTATTTGCTTTAGTGTAAAAAAAAAAAAAACCAACAACAACACAACTTAACCCTTCCTCTACCTTTCACCGAAATTTATTTATTTTAGAAATAAAACAACATTTTAAACTAGAAAATCTATTCTACCTTTCCGAGTTGAAGGGGAAAATGGCCAACTTTATATCTGTGTTTAGAATCCATGCTTGAAATTAGTGTCCAGAATCCATGCTTGAAATTAGTGTTCAGAATTCAGGCTTGAAATTTGTGTTCAAAATCCTGGCTTGAAATTTGTGTTCAGAGTTCAGGCTTATAATTTAGCTTATGTTTTTAGCAGCTTAGAGTTTAATGAAGATTTATTTTAAAGATGTTTCTTAATGAGAAAATATTCTCGCAAGTGTCTTCAAATAAAAAAAAAATAATTCTGCTGGAGAAATTGATCGAAATGAAATTAGTTGAAAATTAAATTTTATTTCATTATTATTATCCTTACTGTTATGTTATCATAATTTTTTAAAATTTAATTTAAATTTTTTATTTTTTTTTTTTGCGTGGGAAAGGCGACAAAATTTAAAAAAAAAAAAAAAAAAAAAAAAAAAAAACTGGCAGCTTTACAACGGCAACATTTTTTAAAAATCGAAAGATAAAGAGATCGCTTTGTAGCGTCTGCTGTTTTCCCCGTTCATAGATCCCTTCAAAAATTGCGATTCCGTACTTCTCTATAGAAGAATATTATGTAATGTATATGTTTAAAAAAAAACAACAACAACATATGTTGACAATTTTCCGCTGAATGAATTTCTCTCTAATACACTTCCGGATGCCTTCGCTAATTACAAGGTTTCTGGCTTTCTGTGTGTCTGTGATCTTTTTACGCTATTAGTCGCCCCTGAGTTTGGCGTACATCACCTGTCATGTCATGTGTGGATACAAATATTAATGAATATGTCAAACGTTTTCACAATTAGCTGAAAAGTTGCAGTTTTTCTTATGTAGAATTCACACCCCCCAAAAAATAAATAAATAATTGAAATCTATTAGAAAACGAATGCTTACATTTCAAATTATACTGTGCTCCAGGTTGGGTTGATTTAAACACTAAAGTTGCGTTTGTGTGAATGAATTAGCAATAGTTGGAACTCTTATTCAAATGCACGCTTTGTTACCTTATTAACTGGAGAATTCAAACACTGATTTCAATAAATGGGGTATAGCTTTCAAATCATAGTTGTTTACTCTTCGATAGTTGTTTATTTGTCGATAGTTGTTTATTTGTCGATAGTTGTTTATTTGTCGATAGTTGTTTATTACTCGATAGTTGTTTATTTGTTGATAGTTGTTTATTTGTCGATAGTTGTTTATTTTTCGATTGTTGTTTATTACTCGATAGTTGTTTATTACTCGATAGTTGTTTATTTGTCGATAGTTGTTTATTTGTCGATAGTTGTTTATTTGTCGATAGTTGTTTATTTGTCGATAGTTGTTTATTACTCGATAGTTGTTTATTTGTTGATAGTTGTTAATTTGTCGATAGTTGTTTATTTGTCGATTGTTGTTTATTACTCGATAGTTGTTTATTTGTCGATAGTTGTTTATTTTTCGATTGTTGTTTATTACTCGATAGTTGTTTATTTGTCGATAGTTGTTTATTACTCGATAGTTGTTTATTACTCGATAGTTGTTTATTTGTTGATAGTTGTTTATTTGTTGATAGTTGTTTATTTTGTTGATAGTTGTTTATTTGTTGATAGTTGTTTATTTGTTGATAGTTGTTTATTTGTCGACAGTTGTTTATTTTTGGATTGTTGTTTATTTGTCGAAAGTTTGTTGTATATTCCAGACTTTTCATGAAATTTTAAATTTATTTACTTATTTCCTAATGTTACAATTTAATGTTTTTGAGTGAACCAATAAATGCAATTAATATTTAGTGCATTTCATAATTTCTTATATTTTTAAAACCAAGAGCATTCTGTACTAATAAATTTTACGGCCATAGAAATATGAATAATAATAATAATTTCTATTTTTATTATATATAAGATAAACTTACCCGGCTGATTGCTTTCTAGCCTTTTACATGATATCTGATACTTAAAACATATAATGTGTAATAGTTTTGCTATGTTATTATTATGCGGAGAATGTCAGTTATTGAATGTTTGTCGTAACAGAAAATATGACTGAAACTTGGACTTTTAGTATTTTGATTATTTCCGTTTGAACTTTATTTTATTAAATCCTTTATATTTAACTTGTGGTGTCTGAGACCGTGCGACCATGCGTGCTTCATTGCCGACAAAACACCTTGAATCCATTTTAACCGACTTTCTCGTAAACTAGCGAGCTGAAATTTTGCAGGCAGACTCATGCCGATGATTAAAAATGATGTATCAAAATTTCAGATCGATCGAATTGACAGTAATTGAGTCATTGAATTTTTAAATTATTTTATTTATCTCTATGTATCATGTTAATTTTTTAGATAGAGTGTTGTAGTGCGTATTATGTTCAACAACCTTTCATGTCGCGCAATAAGGTGCGTTTACATTGACATTACTTTCTAAAAATATATTCATGATCGGTGCATTATCTTAAACATTTTTTACAAGAAATAACTAGAAATTTGTATTTTCGGATTGTTTTGCCCTGCTTATTATAATGAACATCCTTATAGAATCCAGTTATGTCTCTTATATAAAGGATTTTCAGTAAAAAACGTGTGTTTTTTTACGTTTAAAAAAAAAATAAATCAATCGGTAGCATGTTCAGCATTCCACAACTTACAAGTCTCGTATACACAGCCCGTGTAGCTCGAGGTAAATAAATAACTCCGATATTTGCTGTGGGATTCTTAAAATCACGATCGACATTTTTTTGTTCTCCTGGCTTTTCGCCATTGTATTTCTTCACCAGATTTTGAATGTATTGCTGCCGCCCTCATCACATCACGACTATACCGCCTTTCAATGTTGTTCTACTTAATTTTTATTCACCCCTGTGTTTTCGCTGGCATGGGAGATGTGATAACAAAGATTCTTGGGAATTTGCAGGAGGGAAAAGTTTGTTTTTGTTTCTCTGGGATTTCCTACGGGTTTGAGAGTTCAGAGTGTGTGTATTAATATAAATAAAATACACGACTAGAGCTCCTACGGGTTTCAGAGTTCAGAGTGTGTGTATTAATATAAATAAAATACACGACTAGAGCTCCCTGGAATTTCTCACAAATAGTATCTAAAGACAAAGTTTTAGAGAATAAATGTTTGGAGTATTACAAAAAAAAAAAAAAAAAAAAAAAAAGACTACTAGTCGTTTGCTCTACTCCATAACACAATTTCTTTACCAATGCATTTACATTAAAAATGTTACTTTAAATTAAAGCTTTAAAATCACATACACACCAGGCAGGACAAAATATAGCTTGTATTAAAATGATAAGTAGCATTTCTTTTAGTACTGAGAAAAAATAAAACAAACAGGCGCGTGCTTAAATTTTAATTCGCCGAAGATAAATTATGTAAGAAAAGAAAAAAAAACCCATTGAAATACTATGTCGAAAAAGCAAACACCAAACAACAGAACTCGTTTTAAAATACCGCCATTTTGATAGTACCTTCAGAGAATTAACGTACTAACCCCTGAGTTTCTGCCTCTTGCTAGAACTTCCTTTCTTACTTTGCCGGTTATTACTCAGACTCTCTCGGAAATTCTAAGCCAGGAGTAGACTTTAAATAAATAACACAATAATATTTCCTCGCAATTAATGTTTATTGTCGAAAGTTCGTAAATAACAGTTTTAACAGCAGCATAGCTTCTACAATAAACATAAAATGTATAAAGGCGGACACTTTGAAATAAAATCACTCTTCCCTCGACTTCATACAAACTTTTTCATTACACCATTAAGTTGCTGATAAACGCTTAGAGTCAGATAAGACCAGGCAAATTATTTTGGAAAAAAGACTGTGATATTATTTGTAGCTAGATTCTGCAAACTACGGTTCGCGGGACAGATCCGGTCCACGGACTCGATTTATCCATCATACTGATGGTTCACAAAAATAATTTTTAAAATGATTCAATATTGTCAATTTTTACGTCATTATTGTTGTCATTAATCAAGGAGGGGAGAAAATTCAGATTTTGTTGAGACTCAGAAAATGCCCATACAAAAGTATCAGTTAGTACAGGGCTTCTCAAAGTGGTGGTCCACGAACCGTTGTCGGTCCGTGGGCGATCCGCTGCGGTCCGCAGAAGTTATTAAGAAAGGACAGTAAAATATAATTATAATCTTCTATTTGAAAACAGTAATACTAACCCTATAAAATATGGCAATTATTTGCCAGTAAGCACACATAATAAAGCAAATAAAATACAATAAATTTCATATCGCTACCACTTTATTACAGGCAAAATAGTTCACTTGGCCATTGTGAATGTAAAAAAAAATTATTGCTGGTCCGCCATACTAATACGTTTGAGAAACACTGACTTAGACCACAAAGAATACATTTTGATTCCTAAGTACTTGTTACTATATTTTTTTTACATGCGGATTTTGATGTTAAAAAGCGTCCAACTTTTTCTCATTTTCAATAATAATAATAAAAAAAGTAGATCTATATATTTTTCATGTGGAGTTGCTTGGCTCGAAGTTTTGGTTGTTAAAAATAAAAACACCTTAAAAGACGGAACTGCTGAAAGCAAAACAAGATTGTAAAATATTCAGAGATAGCAATGGCAAACTGCCGGGCATGTTTTAGTATTTCTCTCACTTTATACAACCGTACAATGATATTTAAAATAAATTATTTACAATGTGTCACCTGGCGATCAGTTTCCTCATTTCAATCCTGATACTCCGTGCGTAGGCTACACGGCATTATGTTTTGGAATAATAAAACAGTTGTCAATTAGTTTACGGGCAAGGCTTAACACGATTAGTTCTCGTCCAAAGATTTGCTAAAGTGAACACTCACCTCGAGCAACGTTTAAATCTCATATCATGTAGGCAACACTTGGATGTTATGTCTGATAGGAAACAATAGCCTGTGATGTCCTGTAGGCAACATTTGGATGTTATGTCTGATAGGAAACAATAGCCTGTGATGTCCTGTAGGCAGCATTTGGATGTTATGTCTGATAGGAAACAATAGCCTGTGATGTCCTGTAGGCAACACTTGGATGTTATGTCTGATAGGAAACAATAGCCTGTGATGTCCTGTAGGGAACATTTGGATGTTATGTCTGATAGGAAACAATAGCCTGTGATGTCCTGTAGGCAACATTTGCATTTAATTATATCCTATAGGAAACAATAAACTGTCTAGCCATGTAGGCAACATTTGTATTGTATTATGTCCAATATCTAACAGGTATTGCGTGCACATTGAGCCACTTTGAATTTTCAGCTGATCATCCCCCCCACCCCCCAACCACTCACCCCACCACTCACCTCACCACAAACCACACTCGTTTCTAACCAGATTTTCTAACAGACAAGAAAGTATTTTTGCTGGATTTAAAGTGCAAAAGTAAATGACGACGTTAAAATGTTTTTGTTTTTAAATGGCACTCTAGTGAACATACGAAATAATTAATAAAAACAAACCAACTGATATCTTTGGCAAGAACGGAACAGAGAGTCTAAAGGAGAGTGACTTCCCTGATGTAACATTTGGAGTGCTTCAGCTTGGCCCCTTATCATACTCGATAACAGCCCTAATATATATATATAGTAATTATTGTTTAAATCAGCCACCCTCAAATTATAATTACAGAGTTTAGGAGCAACACACACAAGAAAAACATCTTAAAACAATACATATAATTAATAAATAAGTAAAAAATTCGACCTTTCCCTATTAGTTTTATTTTTTAAAACTCTTTCTTCCTAATTTATCTAATTATAGTTTACTGTTTATATTCCTTAAGAATCTCGCTCCCATGGCAAGCTGAGGATATTAACCGTATCCTCCTTACCCCGGGAGGGAGTGCGCTCCACCTGTTCACGTGTAAAACACCGATTCATTTGAAAACAGCAAAAAAAAATTATTTTTTTTTAAAAATGGCGTAGATCCCTGTGAGTCACGACCATTCTCACTAAGACAAAATGTTATCAATCTTATTAGCCGACACCCCTCGTCTCATTTTGGTGTTGTGGGGGCGGGGATGCTATCGTTGTTGGTGTCACATGACCTTTCACTTACCTCCGCTCACGTGACGTTGGTCATGTTGCCTGGTAGAAATGAAAGTAAACAGTTCGGTACTTAAGGCCAACCAGACACGGGCACCTGAAGCAGAAATCAAAATTATTCATTCGGATTAAGTCGTGGAACCGCAAGTATATCTTTTAAAAAGCTGACTTGTTTTAAGGGCATGCGCTTTCTTCTATTTATGAAATAAACGTTTCTAAAAAAAACAAAAACATTTAGATTGAAGGGTTTAATTATTATTATTTATTTTTTTTGTAGCCCGCTAAGCTTTTCTTGTAAAACATAAAATTATTTTTAATGTGAATTATTTAATGATAGTTTGTTTAAATATACCCTTGAAAAATATTTTTGTTGGTTTCATTGAAATATTCCATCTCTCTTTGGTCTTGGTTAAAGAGTGCTATAATAAGTTGTTAATACGTTTAATCAAATTGTGCGTCGAAGAGTATGCTGATAAAAGTTTTTGCGTGTACATAGATCTACTAGGAATGGGACTTGTGGGATCGATTGGCTTTCAAATTAGAGACAGTTTGCTACCTGCCCGACGATGACAGACGTCAAACACGTTTAAAAGTTCTTGATACTTTGACATAGCATGGCATATAAATGATACTATGACATAGCATGGTATATAAATGATACTATGACATAGCATGGTATATAAATGATACTATGACATAGCATGGCATATAAATGATACTATGACATGGCATGGCATATAAATGATACTATGACATGGCATGGCATATAAATGATACTATGACATAGCATGGCATTATATAGTCTATGTGCCATGCATTTTGCCAAGGTCTGAAAAGGAATAACAAATTTTGTCCCTTACTCCATCGGGAAATTCAAGATATTTTCACATGCGTAATCATTACACTTAGCTTCAGACGTTAAAATATTAGCTATTCATTTTATTCTTTAGATAGCTCTTTATTACAACATTTTAGAAATAAAAGAATACAATTTTCTTTTGTGTGTTTTTTTTTTCACTTGAAATTATTTGGTGTCTTTGGGGTTTGATTTTCTACACCATATTTTGTGTATAAAAAGATTTTTAGACATTGCGTGCCCTGGACCCATTAAAACATCAAAGTTATTATAAATATAAATTACATTTAAAATAAAATAAATTCCAAGATCTTTAACTTACAATTTACTTTACTTGATTAAATTTTTGAATAACATGGTGATGATGAACATTTTAATCTCAGTTACGCAGTTTTCAAACGTAATGTGTTGTTCTTTCTCTCTTTGTCTCGTCATCATACACAATAATGTAACACTGCTCAGTAAACGGCGTCCGTGGAGCAAAATTCGATACGCGGCGCTTAATTATGTGTTAAAAAGAGAGAATTATTTTTTTTAAAGTATGCAAGAGAATGCGTGAGTGAAGGCTTAGACAAAATATTGTTATAGGAAAAGTTAGTGGAATGTCTCGTCTTCGGTTTAAAAAAAAAAAAAAACTCACGAAATCTAAAATTTAAACTCTTGGTGTTATGTCAAGTGGGCAATCGAAATGTGTCACAGAAAAATTGGCTGTTTAACAAGCTTGTTAACGGTTAACCATTAAAAAATAAACAGGTGATTAAAATCATTGAGGTGAAGTTATGATTAGAAAAAGGTATTCACATCTAAAAAGGTGACGTCATGGCAATGTAAGATGTTGAACAATTAAATGTTACACAATTTAAAAGCAATTCTCGCTCGTCTCCACCAAAACATTATACATTCAGTATAGCGTCAATGCTTTAGGCAGTACAAAATGACTCGAACTAATCTTTTTTGAAATTTCGCGTCGGACATTTTGACCCAATCACAACAGCCACCCTCCCACAATAGGGCACTCGAAAATGGGCTCTGGAATAATCATTTGTGTGTGCACGTTAGATGCATTACCATCTTCAACACCCAGCCGTATCCCTTAAATTGCAAGGAATGTCAGCAGACTGTGGTTGTTGGAAGCCGCAAAGATGTAAGACTTTTCAGTTTAGATCAGTAACGCAGAGGTTCCATTAGTCGGGGTGGTGGCGGGTATATTGACCCGTTGGTTTCTTTGTCTTGAACCCTATTAGCGTTTCCGTATTTTGTTTATGAATAGTCGACGCCCAACTGTCACAGACGTAACTATCGGGGCTTCATCGTCCCGCGCCAAATTGTCACCTGCACTGCAATTGTCTCAGGCCAATTACTAATATTACTGGCCTGGCTTAGTTGTCTATGGTCAAATTATCCTCGCTTAACTGTCAAGCAGTGGCGTTACTAGAGTTGGTGTCACCCGGGGCGGCAGCTCATGGTGTCACCCCCTAACGACTTAACTTATAGAACTCTTCCGAGTTTTCCAGTGCCAAATAACGGGAAAATGAAGAATTTTACCTTTTAGTGTCACCCCCCTGATGGTGTCACCCGGGGCGGCCAGCCCCCACCGCACCGCCTAGCGATGCCCCTGCTGTCAAGAGCAAATTACAATCGCGAAACGCTGCGGACTGAATTGACCTGACCAAACCCGGAGGTTGAACCTGCAGCCAATACCTCGCTATTGTAAATCACTTACAACTGCAGCTTTAGAGGAATGAGACTAAAACATCCAGATTATTCAAGCAAAAAAAAAAAAAAAATAAATAAATTTAAAAATCTGCATGAAGAAAAAAGTTTTATCTGAGCTATAAACTTGTTACTTTACCCTCACAGCATGTGTTTACGTTAAGATATTCGGAATATTTCCCACTGAAATGAACCAGGCTCGTGGAATGTTACAAGTGGGGTGGTTGTGGAATTGTGCGCGCGTGTGTGGGTGGTGGGCTGCGGAGAAAATAGTTGAACTCAGATTTTCACGGTCTTTCTTTAAGTAGGCCGTTAGTGGCCAAGCGCCTTTGTAGAGGGGAGGGGAGCCGGGTTACCGAAACCTGGACAAGTGATTATGGTGTGAAATGGAATGATTATGTGTTGGTAAAAGGTATATATTAAGTATACATACAAAGATTTAAAGGATTACATTTATAACTTCAAGTATGGGGATATATATGTGTGTGTATATATTTATATATATACTAGATGCAAGTACCCCACTTTCCCGGGTTTTAAATATTGTTTTATGTAGAAGCGTACACAACAGTGTTTATTAGCATGTAATAACAGGGTACATTTATCTTAATGTAATGTGATAGATAGCATTTTGGCAGCTCCATTTGGAGTGTGTACAAAAAAATTTTTCCTCTTTGCCCACTCTGGAGCAGGCCACATACAACTGCCCATGAGAAAAGCGGTGCCGGTGGTCGGACACTTCGACCCCGGACGATTCGACGCCGGACGGTTCGACCCTGCCAGTTCGACGCCAGGACGTTTCGACGCCAGGTCGTTTCGACCCCGGTCGGTTCGACCCCGGACGGTTCTACCCCGGACGATTCGACCCCGGTCGATTCGACCCCGGACACTTCGACCCCAGGACGTTTCGACCCTAGGGTGTTTCGACCCTGGACGATTCGACCCCTTTCTCTTTAAGGCGTGAAATGTTTTGGTTTTTAAAAATTCATTTTTAATTCTTTTTTAATTAAAAATAAATAGTTGAAGTTTAATATTATCTCTTTAAAAATAAAAACAGTAGGAAATAGTTATGTTTAACGGTTTTTTAAAATGATAGTATGATTGAACAAATAATATAGTTTTATATTAATATGTCTTAAAATTAAAAATAGAATGATATGTTATTTTTAATAATTAAAAATAGTACAATGTATAAAATAAAATAGTCTAATTTATATTAACAGCTCTTAAAAATTAAAAATATAATGAGATATTTTTAATAATTAATTTAAAATAGTACAATATATAAAAGTATAATATATATTAAAACAGTAGGGTGTTTTAACCCCGGACGATTCGATCCTTTCCTTTTTAAGGCGTGAAATTTTTATTTTAAAAAATCTTTGTCTTTATTTTATTTTTGCATTTTAAAAATATTTTTTGGTTTAAAAATAATTAGTTTAATAATATTATCTCTTTAAAAATAAAACACAGTCTGAAAAAGTTATTCTGAACGTTATTGATTTACGTAATTTTGGAAAAAAAAAATATACACTGATTACCAGTCAACATTCAAAGCGAAATCATGATTGTGATGAATACTCTATCGGTCTGAGGTAAAAAGTCCGATTCCACCACAACACCGATCCGATGTAATTTGACAATAAAAAAGGTATTGTGGGCAATCACCTACAGTATCTCTGCCCATACTCCCTTTATTTACCTTCTCAATAACCCTCGCCAGCACATCAAGTTCTATTGTCGCCGCTTAGTCTCGTCTTCGTAACTAGTCGTTCATTATATAACCACCGAACAGTTCGAAATCCAGACGTTTCGCCTAGGGTGCTGTAAATATTGTTGTAAAAGCTGCCCTGGTACCCTTTCAAACGCCGCATTATTTTTGCCATCATGTCCGCTTTATAATACAAACTAGCCACCACCCCTGCACTTCATTTTACAACGACATGCTTCCAGTAAAATGATGGTAAACTGAACATTCAAATAGACGGTAAAAATCAATACGTAACGTTCAGTCAGGTTATAAGGGCCCAGCAGCTTGAATGCTTTTGTCTGCTATGCGGCATATTAAATATTGAAATTTATTTACTCTAGATAATTTTGTAAGTCTTATTAAAATCAGTTTTTCTGCCAGGCAAGTTTATATGTGTTAACGTACACAAGACACAGAAGTAAATGCAAAGGTCATGGGTTTGTAATGGTTTTAACGTCCTGGATATTCGCCATTCAACATGACGTCACCCTGTATAAGGGAAAAAATCATTTATTTTCATAACTGTGAAAACCTTTAAAAGACTGACAAATATATGTATATATAAAATTTAAATATATTACACATTTAAAAAAGAAAAAAAAAAAAAGATGTTTGCGATAGGAGTGTAGGGAGTAGTGACCTATAAGTTATAGTTATACCTAGTTTTTTGGCGAGCGTTATGTGGAAATTAATACTGGGAGTAGGGGCTTAGAGAATGTAGTGACCTTTACATAGAACCCTCTGACCACAAGCCATTTTTATTGTCCGATTACATCGTGACTTTGATTGGGGTGGAGAGATCAAGAGAAGTCTACCGAGACCAGGGACTGTAAGTTGGCCGGCACATAGCGGTATGTTGCGAAGACCAGACTAAGTGGCGACCACAGGACATTGTGTGCTGGCGAGAGTTATGGGAAAGGTAAATATAGGGAGTGTGGCGGATTAGAATGTACATACCTTTTTCTGACCACATGGCCCNTAAATCAATAACGTTCAGAATAACTTTTTCAGACTGTGTTTTATTTTTAAAGAGATAATATTATTAAACTAATTATTTTTAAACCAAAAAATATTTTTAAAATGCAAAAATAAAATAAAGACAAAGATTTTTTAAAATAAAAATTTCACGCCTTAAAAAGGAAAGGATCGAATCGTCCGGGGTTAAAACACCCTACTGTTTTAATATATATTATACTTTTATATATTGTACTATTTTAAATTAATTATTAAAAATATCTCATTATATTTTTAATTTTTAAGAGCTGTTAATATAAATTAGACTATTTTATTTTATACATTGTACTATTTTTAATTATTAAAAATAACATATCATTCTATTTTTAATTTTTAAGACATATTAATATAAAACTATATTATTTGTTCAATCATACTATCATTTTAAAAAACCGTTAAACATAACTATTTCCTACTGTTTTTATTTTTAAAGAGATAATATTAAACTTCAACTATTTATTTTTAATTAAAAAAGAATTAAAAATGAATTTTTAAAAACCAAAACATTTCACGCCTTAAAGAGAAAGGGGTCGAATCGTCCGGGGTCGAAACACCCTAGGGTCGAAACGTCCTGGGGTCGAAGTGTCCGGGGTCGAATCGACCGGGGTCGAATCGTCCGGGGTAGAACCGTCCGGGGTCGAACCGACCGGGGTCGAAACGACCTGGCGTCGAAACGTCCTGGCGTCGAACTGGCAGGGTCGAACCGTCCGGCGTCGAATCGTCCGGGGTCGAAGTGTCCGTAATTCGAGAAAAGCATAGTGTCTGAAAGTCTATACCATCAATCCCAAGAGACTGTCCCTGTGACTTGTTGATTGTCAGGGCAAAGCACAGTTTCAAAGGGAACTGTGTTCTCTTGAATTGTATTGCATTGTCTGAGGGAATGATATATATTCTTGAAATGAAGACATCCTCACCCTTAGCACACCCTGCGAGTACAGTGGCTTCAATGACTTGTTGCGTCAGCTTTTTCACAATTAATCTTGAGGGAAATTAACATTTTTTTTCTCATTTATTGTGGTAAGAACTCAACAACTCTCCAACAACTCCCCAGCAACTCCCCAACAACTCCCCAACAACTCCCCAACTTCCCAACAACTCCCCAATATTTCAGGCCTCTACGTACCAAGAAAATCGGAGGGTTAGTGATTTTTAAGGTTAATATAGCTCGTTTAAGGAAAAAAGTACATTTGGTCCCCAGTGAAAATTTTAAGTCTTTTTCGTCATTATTTTTGGGAGAGTGTGCTCAATAAATTCCAAAAGTTTCATGTTTTTTCTATGCGGGAAATTGGAGAATTAGTGATGAGTCGGGTTTTAATATAAAAAGTACATTTGGGCCCCCGCACCCCCCCCCCCGAGTGGGAATTTTAAAATTCTTTTTCTCAAATTATCGTCGGAAGAGTATACTTAACAACTTCCCAAAGTTTAATGCTTCTACCTTTGCGGAAAAATAGAAGAATTAATGATTTTGAGTTTTAATATAGTTCATATAAGGAAAAAAGTACATTTGGGCCCCCGGCCCCCAGTAAGGGATATTTTAAATATTTTTTCACCTGCTACCATCGTGGGGGTGTACTTAACGACAACCCCCACCCCTCAACGTTTCATACTTCTACCTACTCGGGAAATAGTAGAATTAACGATTTTCAATTTTTATGTAGCATATATATGGGAAAAAAATGTGCAGGCCCCCGGCGCCCATGAGTGTGAATTTATGGAACAAAACCTATTTAAGAACCTTTCCCGTGTAATTTTGTAAACGTGCATCAAATTTCACCTTATTTGTTTGTCTGGACCTTGAGTTAGAAGGGAACACGTGACAACAAATGCGTCTTGTATGCATAAGAAGATATATCTGTCTAACTATCTGTCTATCTAACTATCTATAATTCTCTAAGTCGCCCAACCACGCCGGACAGCACGCACGCACGCCAAAGACAACGAGTAATGTGTCCAAACAAGCATGACCAATGACCCTCGCTGGGGTCAACTAATCAGAGTTAATGGTTGGAAAGCGAAGGTAGTGGAGGGGTGGGGCATGACTTGAGACCAGCAATGCCTTTTGTTTTCGATTTCTTTGTTATTTGTCAAAGTACAATTAGTTCGCAGTGTAATCGTTATTACATCCGCCTGACATGCGGAAGGTCTTAGGTTCAAGCCCCAGCGGCAACATTAAAAAAAATATTTCAAAATGTTTTATGTTATGCCCGATTTGTCTCCCTTTCTTAGTGAATATAAACACCGCTGTATTTCATTTTTTTTTTTTTTTTTTTTTT
>MUZC01004570.1:194080-214825 GCA_002072015.1 Radix auricularia | reverse complement strand
ACACACACACACAAACACACACACACAAACACAAACACACACACACAAGCACACACACACAAAATCGGACAGAAAAGTTTGTAAAGTAAAAAAAAAATGTTTAAAAATATTTTATAAGCTACGCGGGTCCTCTTCACCTTTGTATACTTGGTGGCCTTACGAAACGAAAAAAATCTAGTCACTTGTTATTATATAGCAGGCTGGCTCTTAGTGTGAATACTTAGTTTCTGCTGCTTGAGTTTTGTAGAAATATTTTTTTTACAGGCGTGGAAGTATACAAGTGGTTATTTAAATATTCGAATGACGCATGCGTGGGGTTAAGAAATCGGACATTTTAACAGAGTATCTCTGGTGCGGGGGGGGGGTATGGGACGAAGGGAGATGAATAACGTCATTTTATTACCACCCGTGTTGCTGGGATGGTGTAACTCAAGTGGTTTAAAGTGAGCAGATACAAACATGAAATGATATTAAATGATGTAAAACTTTAGACACTATTTTTCCCGTTGTAATAGAATTCTGCAGTCTTAAAGAAGCTACGTGGAAACATATTCTCGTATGAATGTGAGAGGTGGTTCAAGGACAGACGATATGCCGTATTTGTAGTTGTTGTTTCGAGGATTATTGTAATTAATTTTTCTCATTGTTCTGCCATGGAAACTTAACTCTCTTTGTTCGTGATGCCACCATGAGTGTGTTCTCTCCCTTACAGCCGTAAGTAGCCTTTCTTTATCGGTGATCCTGAAGAAATTATTTGATCCCCGCCAACCCCTCAACAACCCAACCCAATATTCACTCTTAATTAATCAGTCGTAAACTGTTTTCAACCGAACTCCGCCAAGCAAAAATATGTTTCTTTGATAAAATCTTATTTTGTTCTCAACTGGTAGAGATGAGATAGAGACAGTTGTTAAAGCAATAAATTTATTGCAAATTTCAAAATTTTTCGAGTACATTTTAAAAAGTGTAACAGCTGCATGCAATTTATGCCTCGAGTCTATGCCTCTTATAAAGACATTGGATTGGAGTGAAACAAACAAACAAACAAACAAAAAACAAACAAACGAACAAAAAACTCGAAGAATCTAAAACTTTAGAACCCGGAAAAATATAATTTGTAAAGAATTTTTTGTGTGCGACCTTGTGGTCGTAAGGGATTCCAATGTTTCCTTTACAACTTTTTCGGAGCTTGGTAGACTTAGCGGCGCCCATCTCTTCTCCAAGTCAGTGGAGGTCTTTGCTAAAGAATATATTCCTGAAAAGAATGAATGCCGAATGGATAGAGTTATAAAATAATTGAGTTTAAAAAAAACTTTCGAATCACGAAGGGCCAGAACTCCCAATTAATGGAGGTTCGCAAACCTAAACGAGAGTGTCAGAAATAACTGAGTGCCGAACGGATAGATTTGCGAAAGGAAAGACTCATTAAAGAATAGACCCCTGAAAGATAAGAGCGATGAAAGGAAAGAGTAAAGACATAATAGAATCATAAAAAGATAGAATCTCGAGAGGAAAAGTCAAGTAAGGATTGGCTACTGACACGAGAGAGTGACCAAAAAAAAAAGAAAAGAGGATTAAGTGCAAAAAACAAAGATTCCAGAGAGTGGAACGGATTAAAGGTTCCCGCGGGTCGTATCTCGTCTAATATATATAATTCGCCAGAAATTCGGACAAGCACAAGACGAAGCGAGCAAGCAAGCATGACGTAATTTACATATAGAAAACGCCAGAGCAGGCAGAGCATGCCAGACGCATGCCAACCCTCCCTTCGTTCACGGATTAACATCCGGTTAACATGCTGAAGGTCCAGGGTTCAAGCCCCCACGGGAACAATTTTCAAAATTAAAAAAAAATAATCCAATTATTAAAATTAAAAAAAATGTTCATATTTTTGCCTGTTCTTTTAGCCTTTTCTTTGCGAACTTGACCACCGCTTCGCAAACATTTCAGGAAAACAACGCCTCATTCACTGTTATACCAATTCCTGCATCATGTATCTGTCTCAGGTATCTGTCTCAGGTATCTGTCTCAGGTATCTGTCTCAGGTATCTGTCTCAGGTATCTGTCTCAGGTATCTGTCTCAGGTATCTGTTCTGATTCCTTCGTGCTGCTATTTATACCCATTTTATCAAGTTTAATATAAATAAATTTGCTCAATTTCTCAGTTTAAAGAATCAAAACCTTCAAATATTTATCTTTTTTCTATAACCGCTTGGATCTCTATTTGTTTAAGGTTTACTGAAGAACTCCAAGTTGTCAACAACTGTCAAAACTTTCCCATTCTTTCTACTGTACGACTATTTACGTCTTACATTGTTATAGCCTCTACTAAATAAATTAAGAGAGTGTTGGGGAGACAAGAGACGGGAACACGTTAGAATCAGAGAGGGAATTTAGTGATATAGAGGGATTGATGAAATATAGTATCGAGGGGGTTAGAGGCAAAGAGAGTGTTGGGGAGACAAGAGAAGGGAACGTGTCAGAAGCAGAGAGGGAATATAGTGATATAGAGGGATTGATGAAATATAGTATCGAGGGGGTTAGAGGCAAAGAGAGTGTTGGGGAGACAAGAGACGGGAACACGTTAGAATCAGAGAGTGAATATAGTGATATAGAGGGATTGATGAAATATAGTATCGAGGGGGTTAGAGGCAAAGAGAGTGTTGGGGAGACAAGAGACGGGAACACGTTAGAATCAGAGAGGGAATATAGTGATATAGAAGGATTGATGAAATATAGTATCGAGGCGGTTAGAGGCAAAGAGAGTATTGGGGAGACAAGAGACGGGAACACGTTAGAATCAGAGAGGGAATCTAGTGATATATAGGGATTGATGAAATATAGTATCGAGGGGGTTAGAGGCAAAGAGAGTGTTGGGGAGACAAGAGACGGGAACACGTTAGAATCAGAGAGGGAATTTAGTGATATAGAGGGATCGATGAAATATAGTATCGAGGGGGTTAGAGGCAAAGAGAGGAGGTTAAAAATACACATAAGGAAAGAGAGAGGTAGAGACAGAAAGAAAAATGATTGAGTTGGTAGTGAGATATGGAGTAAAATTGAAATATTGGGAGAGAGAGAGAGAGACAGTGGGAGAGAGAGGGAGAGAGAGAGATTAAAAGAGAGAGAGATTAAAAGAGAGAGAGAGAAATAAAGAAATTTGTGTAGTTAATTAAATGGAATATAAATGCATTTTTAATAACTGAAAAAAAGTATAAAAACTACATAGGTATTAAATGAATGGATGCTAGTTTGACAAAATATGTATTTTTAATTAATATATATAAACACCCAGTGGTGTGGTTCTGTATGTTTGTAACGTAACGCTGAGGAGCGATGTACGACAGTCTACAGCAGTTAGTTTAGTTGAAACGCTGAGGAGCGATGTACGACAGTCTACAGCAGTTAGTTTAGTTGAAAAATCGTGTGTTGATGAGCGCTGTAAAAATATTTAATATGATGACGTCATTGTTTGGTGTGCATCGGTACGCAAAATACAACCCCTATTATTATTATTAAATAAATACTTTGCGTACATTTCATAAAGTTTAATAATTCGTATTTATCAAAAAAGGACAAGTTAGTTGGTCTTTAAAAAAAAGGTTGGCGCCGTAGGCGCCCAAAAAAAGGGGGCGCCGCAGGCGCCACGGCGCCTGGCACAATCTAGTAATTATATATTGCACCTTACCGATGTTAGCTTATAAAAAGCATGTTAACTATACTGCGTGTATTTTAACTTAATTTTAAGAATATTTAATGCACCTAACGAACGATAAAAGGGCCGTCCAAAAAGTGCGTCACGCTATTTTTGACAATTTTTAACTCCCCCCTCCCCCCGTCACAAACGGTAAACACATTTCTGAAAGCCCCCCCCCCCACCCCTGTAAAGTACGTCACACTTTTGTACAAAAATATATTTTTTATTAACAAAATAATTAAAATTTAACATAAAACACCATGACGTCACACATGGCCGGACCCCTCCCCATGTCACAAACAGTCACACTTTCTTACACCCCTCCCCCTCCCCTCTCAGGAGCGTGACGTACTTTATGGACGGCCCCAAATGTCGCCAAAAGGATTTGAACACGTGAACGTTCTGAGGTAATGGATCAAAAGCTGTTGTGTTGTTCTAGGCTGGCAATAGTTTATCTTATATCTTATCTATACAGACGCTCCTTCTATGTAGAAGATAATTGGGTCCACAGACCATGACAGATGATCTGTTGGCAAGTAATGCAGCGGTCACAGGCCACGGCTATGAGGGTTCCACGCATTACCCAGTGTTGGGTACCATTTCGGAGCTGGGTGACTCAGGGACGCCCTAGGGCCCATCACAATTCCTTGCCTTCGCATGTATTCGAATCCGTGACCATCGGTACGCCAGTCGAGCATGCTGCCAGTCGACCACCATTTAGAAATAAACGTGATTTTAAATACAGGGAGAGGCAGAAAGAATAAAGAGAGAGAGAGAGAGAGAGAGAGAGGTAGACAGAGAGAGAGCGTCACCTTACCAGGCCCATCTTAAGATGCTAGCGCCTGATTGATAAAGCTGTAAGACAAGTCAGACCTACCTCGGCTTGCGATGAGTAGAAATGACCTGACACTGATTTAACTCTCAGGTACACGTTTGATACGTTTATTGCGCGTGGTAGACCCCCCACCCCCGCCGTGCCGCCATCCAACCACCCCCTTCCCCTCTTTGATTTCCAGCCCAGTTGGTAAGAAACGATCTCCGAGGCATGCCCCGTCACTCAGTAGTTGGGGCCAATGAGATGCCTCTGAACAAGTGCTGGTCACATCGACCTGGCGTAACTTACATTCCTAGAGTGTGTGTGTATGTCTGTGTGTTGGTGTGTGTGTGTGTGTATATGTGTGTTGTTGTGTGTGTGTGATGGTAAGGGCAGTGGAGGGGGATATTCTTCAGATTTCTGGGGCCTCCGCATAGAGGCAATGAGATTTCCTACCCTGCGTATCTAAGGCAATAAAGGTCTTGATAAATTATTAAATAAAGAAAGAGCAGCGGCGTATTATTGATGCTGTTTGATGACATTTTAAAACTTGCATGTGGCTGTCTTCAACAATCTTAAGGAAATCATGATTACGATATGGTCAAAAACTTGTTTTTTTTCCTTACTGGTTGACTAATTCTGTTAGCGGGCAGCAATTTCAGGATGTATTCTAAAATATTCTGTGGTCTAAGTTGTAGCGAGCTGGACTACCGAACCGCAGCGAGAACCCGTGTCGCTGGTTCGAAAGCGCGGATCTGGCAAGGCCTTCGGGGCATTCGAAAAATCTAAATAGGCCAAAAATGTAGGTACTTTTTTTTCAAAAAAGAAAACGAGTAAAAGTAAAGTTTCGAATAAATTTCGTATCCTCCAGCAAAACACTTTGTGCGGACGAAACATTGATTACTTTTTACATTCTCGCCGCAGAGCTTATAATAGTTAAAACAATAATTTGAGAATTTATACATCACAGTACAGTGGTGTAGGTAGGAATTTGTAACGTTTTGGGGGCTTAAACTCTTTGGGGACCCCACATCCATTGCGGTAGCGTAATATTTAATGTAAACATCAATTTCAGACACTAATTTAGGGGGCCCCTCAAGTGGGGGCCCCGGGGGATATTCGAATTATGTCCCACCTCCACCTGCCATAGCTACGCCACTGGCGCAGTATCCCAGCAAGCAGCAGGGTTTATAGCTAACAATAACAGTTTGAAATTGTACACTGCCACCATTAATATTCTAAATCTTCTCCAAAGCATTATTTTTTACTTTATAATTTCATGTTTTACAATTCGCCCCTGTCTCGGAATGCGTTGTTGGCAAATTTTAGGGGACAGTTTTGACATTAAACTGCAACAACCGCTGTTAGTTTGAAGTGGAAGGTGGATAACATACATGAAATAATGCTAAAATATTTGACAGGGGAAACTGGGCTTATAAAGATAAATACAACAATTGCGCGTAGGAATCGTTTCATGGGGTTTACTTAAGCGAAGAAAATAAACGCGTTTTTTAAAGTTCTTTACAAAAATATTCAAACGAGTAACTCAGATCTTTAAAAAATAAAGTTTCATTTCTCTCCATCGAGTGCCGAAAATAGCACGTCTGTCAGGGCATTTTATAGCACCACTCATCGCATCCTCCGCTACAATCTAGTCCCACAGGTGAACATAGCTGATATATTGCGGTTGGTCCGCCCCAAGAAATACTGGTGGTCAAATACTCTTACCTATTACCGTCTACCAAATTTGTTCAACACTTTAAAAAAAAAATCATGTTAAGCCTGGTCCCTTTTTGGACTCAGGACGTGTTAGCGCATTTTCGTATTATATATCAGTACTTATGTTAGATATCAGCATTATGTAGTTATCAGTAATTGTGTTTAGATTTTAGACATATTTTTATGAATTTTCTTGTGTAATGAATATACCTGAAAAAAAATTATTTAAAAGTCATTTCTTTACATTTTAAAATTTTTTATTTTCTCTTTAATCTAACTACAAGTGGTTTGTGGTCACTGAAATAGGACTCATAAATGAAACATTCTAAATTGTAATCAGCTAATCGCCCAAATACTCCATCAATTGTTGTTTGATAGATCGTGGTTGCCAATCTTGTTGAAAGTAGTTGAATGTTGAAGCTTGTTTCGAAAAAGTTTTCAATTTCTGCCCCTGGGCCGCTAAGATCTTGATTGAAGTCACCACAAATGATGACGTAAAACTCTCTAAACTTTTACACATATTCTAATGACGTCAACAAAAAAAAACACTAATTCTTTTGCACGCTTTCGCACCACTAACCAATAACTTTAACTCTTCAATGCTTGAAAAACGATGTATTCGACTTCCGGCAATGGCGGCCGATGCCTGCGCCAGTGTTATCTCTCGATTCGCAATGTTTTTTTGGTAGTTTTAACGGGTTTTTTTTAACGGATCGAGTAACTGAGTGTTGATGCACAAATGGCAGGTCATGACATACAAAAAACATATGTACATCATGGGTCTAGGACTTATGGTTGCTGAGATCTAGGGTGATGACAGACGGACAGACGGACAAAACGGGTGCAATAGCGCATTCGACTTCTCGAAAAAGGGCTAAAAATCCGTTTATTTTTTATATATACAATATCAGTCTGTAACACTAGCACAAATGTAAATAACCAAGTTAATATTTTTAACATCTGCATGACAATCTAACAACTGACGTGTTTCTCGTAAATTTTAATTTTCCTTTATTTTATATAAATTTACACAATAAACTACCGAAGTGGTGTCCGAAAATATTGTGGGGATGTATTTATATGAGTAGGGGTGGGGAAGTGGTCTGACATTTAAGCTAATTTGTATTCTTAAGTGCTGACATAATTGAGGGAAATTAATGTTTTGTTACGTCATAGGTGGTTGAGAAGTTAACGCATCTGTTGGTTCTGAGATTTTTTTTTCACCCGTCCTATCTCAAGTACAATGTCAAACCTTCAGAAACATGGTAAAATGAAGACTGAATTAATTTTGATGGCAGGATCAGGTACACAGCCTCGTCGGGCCTATACCAGTCATCAACCGATTATTAAAAGCAGTTGTCCATTTTTATATCTATAACATGTCCCTCCTTGACCAAATGTTACACGTCTCTTATTATTGTTTGATCTTCTGAGGTGGAGTCAATCTCGGTATGTGATTAAGTTTGATGCCGGAGTAAGTGGCTTTTACTTAGATTGCCTATGCAGGATTAAACTTGATTTAAGCAGATAAGTAGAGAAAGTGTTGGTTTTTTTTAAATCGGAATAATTGTGGTTTATTTAAAACAGTTGCGGAATATATGTGATACTGTTAAATAAGTGTCTGATTTCGGAATGTAATTTACCCAATCATAAATGAATTAAGCTGTACCAAAGTAAATAAGGTAAGTATTAAGTTAATATTGGTAGACTTCGCACTATATTTTAGACATACCAACTTCGACTGCCAGATATGCATCCTCTATTTTAGTACTATGGAATCAAGTTCAATACCGTAGTCTCACTCTTTTTTTTTGTGTGGAGTATTTCACATGGTAAATATAGACTAACCCATGAGGATTTGATAGATTACTGTGTATTTTGCATGGTAAATATAGACTAACCCATGAGGATTTGATAGATTACTGTGTATTTCACATGGTAAATATAGACTAACCCATGAGGATTTGATAGATTACTGTGTATTTCACATGGTAAATATAGACTAAACCATGAGGATTTGATAGATTACTGTGTATTTTGCAAAGTAAATATAGACTAACCCATGAGGATTTGATAGATTACTGTGTATTTCACATGGTAAATATAGACTAACCCATGAGGATTTGATAGATTACTGTGTATTTTGCATGTTAGTGACGTGAAAGTCTTGTTAATCTCGACCAAAACACGAGAGTGGTCAACAAATTGTGTGTGATGGATGACGTGGTCGTATTTCAAAGTGAAGCAAATAAACAATCAATACACTACCAGGGTCATTAAAATTACAATACTAAATCTGTGCACTGGTGACATGTGTTCATTTTATTAGCTTCATTATTCAGTCGTGTCATTGCGGTCAAAACAACCTTGGACTGAGACTAACAGTGGCGTAGCTAGGGGAGGGCCTGGCCTCTCATGATTCGACGATTTTTGTAACTCATTTTTTTGAAAGTCGCCCCGGGCCCCCACTTCAGGGATTTTTTTCATTAAGTATTATGCCATCGCCATGTAAGTGGGGGCCCCTTAAAGAGGCCAAGCCCCATGGCCCCCAAATCCCTACAAAACCCTATAGCTACGCCACTGGAGACTAAGGTCAATAGTTATGAAACTTATTTTTATTAATTATTATTTATCTAAAATCTATCTTTGTTGATATCTTGTAAGGGTAATTTCTCGAATTGATCGTTGAAATCATATTTTAAGGGGTATCCATACTTTTTTGCTGGGCGGATTTCATAGTATCAAGAACACAGTTGACAGGACAGCGACACTTGAAAGACACCATGTCTGTTGCTCGTTACCATTCAAAAGAAACGGATCAATTACAAAATCTTATCCACATTATCCTAAATGAAGAGAACGAACCCGGAGTAACTTTTGGAACTCCTTTGGGTGTATTAACCTTATTCTTCTTTCTGTTTCTATTAAAAGTACACACCGTTCAACTTTGAATTTCTCGCCTTAATGCTAAACAATTGTGACATTATTTGGATTTTCAAAAAAAAAAATAAAAAAAAATCAATATATGTTGACTTGAATCACATTGACTCTTTAGGGGCCGTCCATAAAGTACGTCAAGCTATTTTTGACAGTTTCTAACTCCCTCCTGTCACAAACTGTCACAAATCTCGCACCCCCCCCTAAAGAACGTTACACTTTCGTACAACAATATATATTTTTATTAACATAATAATTAAAATTTAACATAAAACACCATGACGTCACACATGGCCGGACACCCCCAATCTCCTTGTCACAAACTGTCACACTTTCTTACACCCCCTCCCCCTCTGGAGCGTGACGTACTTTATGGACGGCCGCTTATGAAGTATAACTCACTCACTGCACTTCTGCTTCCTTGACTTAACTTTCTCTCTACTGATCATGGAATCCTTCTAATGTTATAGGGGGGGAGAGCTGTGCTTTGTCATTGATAACGGGGATGCATGATTTTTTTTTTTAAAGTAATCACGACAAAGCCTAGATTTTAACGTAAGTTTTCGCGTAAATTCTCTAACAAAGCTCAAAACAGATTTCCCGCAGCATAGAATTATGTCAGATTATTATACAAATATTTGAATATTGACAAAATCCAGAAGGATATGAATAAATTTTTAAAATTTGTTTGTTTGTTTGTTTTTGTTTTTCACAAAACTCTATGCTTTCTCCATTCAATGTGTAATTTATTTTGTTATTTTAAAAATGAAGTTTCAGCTGGAGTTTCAACCGACGATATCTCGCGTCTTAAACGAGAATGATAACCATCACAAGTGAACCGTCTGATATTAAATAAAATCAAATCTAACATAACGTAAATATATCAAGGTAAAGCGTGTGCTGGGAGTGTCCTCTTTTCAACCATCCTCGCTCAAAGTTCTTAGGAAAAAAAAATTAGTTATCTTAGATAAATATAAATCAGAGGACGCGTAATTTTCTCTTTGGCAACATGCAAATAAACATGACGCACAAGGTGGTTTAAAAAACAAGAACGGGAACGGCAAGGAAAAAAAGTTACCGATAACCCAGTCTTCGAAGGTCTTCATCTTCTGAAAACCTACTCGAGACCTGTTTGCTTCATTAACACACATAGCATTGTCAGTCAAGAAAATTTTATTTATTCCACGGCATTCCCACCCTCCCCTTCTCCCAACCTCTAAATTAACCCTTGTCTCTGTGTTTCCATGACTTAACTGTCTCTGGTGAGTTTCCCACCATTTAACTATACCCACCATCCAGGCCACCTGGACCAGTTGTCAATCTTTTATCTACCCCGGGGCAATTCACACCTCCAGTCTTCCTCGGGTCGATTATTTCCCGATTCAAGCGAGATAACGTTTTTTGCCAGAACGTCACCTTTCGCGCCATTAGTCTACTGACCACCTCCGTTCTGCCCCCGTTGGCCCACGCCGCAACCTCAAAGGACCGGTCGCTCTCTGATTGTTGACTAGCCCCCCCCCTTAGGGCCTCCACAATATTTCACGGAAAACTGTTAATTGCAAGGATTTTTTTTAGTTTTAAAAATTGAATTTAGATTTTAAAACATTTTTTAGAAATTTTTTATTTTTATTTTACCATGGGCCATGGACAATTTTTTTAAAATCATTGAAATTTGTCCTGTTTTGTGTTGTTGATAGCATTGAACAGGTATTTCACTATATCAAACAACATGTATGTTTAGTGTTAACATAACCACATTTTTTGGATGTGAAGTGTAGCTCATGACTATTCATGATTTAACTGAGTTGTTTGTGTCTTTCCTAGTCTCCTCCACTCCTCTTCTGTCACGCTCACTGTTCCTCCGGACAGAAGGAACCAGAGCGAAGAGTATAGCAAGACGCCTGCCTCTGTGATCGAGCTGAGTTCCTCGAAAGTAAGCCCTTATCTCACAGTACAGTCAGTTGACCTGCACGTCTAGTTCAAAAATTATTGGTGAATTTAGCAGAAATAGTACAGACACAAGCGTGGTCAGGAGTGGGGCCATGTAGTAGAGCCATGTAGTTGAGCCATGTAGTAGAGCTATGTAGTAGAGCCATGTAGTAGGGCCATGTAGTAGGGCCATGTAGTAGGGCCATGTAGTAGAGCCATGTAGTAGAGCCATGTAGTAGAGCCATGTAGTAGAGCCATGTAGTAGGGCCATGTAGAAGGGCCATGTAGTAGAGCCATGTAGTAGGGCCATGTAGTAGAGCCATGTAGTAGGGCCATGTAGTAGAGCCATTTAGTAGGGCCATGTAGTAGGGCCATATATTAGAGCCATGTAGTAGAGCCATGTAGTAGGGCCATGTAGGAGAGCCATGTGGTAGAGCCATGCAGTAGGGCCTTGTAGTAGAGCCATGTAGTAGAGCCATGTAGTGGAACCATGTAGTAGAGCCATGTAGTAGAGCCATGTCGAGAAGGGGTGACCTCTACGTGGTTCGACAGACGAGTAAGGTCGTGGAGCAGACCACGACCTGAAACCGACAAACCCCTGGCTTGGACAGCCGAAGACCGTTGTTAGGTGTTAGGTGCTAGTCATATATGATTACAGTCGTTGTACGGATCTTAGGCAAAGCATTTAGATGCAATGCCGATGATGAAAACCAAAGTACCCGTTGAGGGTCGGGTTACTCCGAAGCGACCGTTTCGTCCCCCTCAATTAACTAGCAACGCTGTTGAGCGGGGCCGGTTTAGGGCCAGGAGCGCCAGCACGGAATAGAAAAAGGTACCGCTAGGAAACGCTTTTGGTCGCCAGCTCTGAGGAAACCTTCCGGTGGGGGTTAAACCCTAGGCAGGTCAGTGATGATCCCACGCTTTGCGGCGATCTAAATAATTGAGACTTGTAAGCTCTGCCGTGGTGGCGCCGGAGTGATACTATGTTGATAGCGAGTCACAGTAGGGAAATTCCACACCTCCTTTGGGAGGCACACTTTAGTGGGAGGCGTTTTCGACCTAGTGTCCTGGACGCCCAGGCGACCGCTTGTAGCAGCGACCGCTCCGGGGGGGCTTCTCAGTCTTTACGTCCCTTAGGGGGCCAGAGGGCTGAGGGGGTTTTCCGGGAAGCCCCATGAAGAGCGCAGGCTCGGGACTGCTGATTTTCTTCCACATGTAGGATTTTCAGTAGAGCCATGTAGTAGAGCCATGTAGTAGGGCCATGTAGTAGGGCCATGTAGTATGGCCATGTAGTAGAGCAATGTAAAGTGAATATTAAGTGCATCTTGTAAGGGGTTAAGGGAAGGGTGTGGAAGGGGTTGACACGCAGCTGGGCCCCGCCAGAAATGTTTGCGCCCATGACAACAGGGTGCGGGTGGGCCTCTTTCGGTTCCACCTCATGCCTGGAGCCTTTTCCCATGACACCACAGGCCAAAAACCTTCAAATACGTATACAAAATACCTGAAATGTAGCTTATACGACAGCGACAATCCTGGCTGCATTTATGAGTACAATTAAATACCATACTTGGTGAGCTGAACCTTCTCGCAAATAAAATTTTGACTGCAAGTATAAAAGCCATTGAAGGCAGATGGCGGGATTGAAATCATACATTAATAAAATAGGCCTATGCAATTGGTTAAGTGTAACGGTAAAATTATTTAATTGCAATGATTTTTAGTAGTATCAGGGTACATTTTTGTAATACGTACTAGCCTATTAGGGTTATCTAAATGGTGTACAATCAGTATGGTATAGTAAGATTCTGTATTTATACACTAACATACTGACTATATCAGTATGTGGCTATTCCTGGCGGAATGTTAATAGAAGGGAAACATCTTCAGATTTAGCAAAGATATTAGGTTTATGAGCATCGCTGTGTAAAAACAAAATTGGGCAATTACATTTATTTTTTCTCAAATCCTTTTCCTATTTCTCCTTTGTTTCTTTTCCTGTCACGTATGAGAACCAGAAGTGTGTCCATTCATTATGATCTACTTCGCTCTGTTTGGTAAATAATGATAGCACTACAGTTAATTATTCAAATGTGGGGATGACTATCAATTGTTATAAAATATATATAAATTTTCAAATATATTTATTATATAATGTAAAATTTACTACGGTAACTTAAATAAGCCAATTTAATGACAAAATGATAATTCAACTATTGATTATTAAGAGTTTTATTCTTTTACTTGAAGTCATTTATATTCAGCTATATAGTAAAGTTGAAATAAAGAATAAGCCTGCTTCAAAGATTCAAGAAGGATATAACTATAAAAAACTATCAACTATAATTTAGTATTAAGTTAGGTTTAGAATAAATTAACTATTACTACTTATTATTACTGTTAGCAGTGCTAGAAGTAGCAGCGTAAATCAAAATGAATTTTTATTATTATTGCAAAACGTAAGTCCTAAATTGTCTTAGTCGTATTAAACTTTATATATTTTAAAACTCTTTTTGAAGTAGCGGTACATTTTTAATATTCTCAAGTGAATTTCTAAAATTCATGTATACAATATGTTACACAAAAATTTAATAGCTTTTAAAAAATTATTTCGATGTTTTGAAATTTAAAAAATGATTGAGAATCTTAACGGGAACACCATGAACACAAAGAAGAAAATACGATCGGTGCCATTTTTGTCCTTCTAAATACGATGAGGGGGTGATGACGTTGTGGTACTTCTACCAGTTCCCAGCAAAGTGAAAACTGACAATGTTGATGTTTTAAACACTCAAATACAATGCTTAACTCATTTTTAAAGGTTTCAATCACTTTTTTTCTAACCAAAAAAAAACAAAAAAAAAAAAAAAAAAAAAAAAAACAACAAATTACAGCGAACCGTATCGTAAAAGTTAAGAAAAAAAATCCAATGTTTACATCCACTCAAATAAGTTAGGAGTCACCGGAAGACATATAGACCTAATCTATGTCACGTATTTAAGGTCTAAATTATATTATTTTTAGAAAATTTGTGATGTAAAACACGAAATTCCGAGGGACACCGAGTGAAACATTCATTGTGCAGAATTTTTTTCCCGTCAATTTTCGGTGTAAACTAAATTTTAAATCTTTTTTGTTACATGTAACTAGAATAATTGTCCGGAAATATAGCTACGTGCACAGCATCAGCACTTAAAAAATCAAATTACGAAATACACAAGCGGTAAAGTCTTATTTTACAACATTAATTTATTGTGTTGTGTCAATAAAGTAACATAAATTTCAAAGCTTTGCCGATTCACCTGTTGCAATATCTCGAAAAAAAAGAACGATGTTATCTTTTGGAATTAAATCTTGGCTGTGAACGTGATTTGATTGAGCAGTTGTTTTCATTCCTTCCTTTCCCGTGGCCCGTCCAGCCGTGTGCGATGAGGCAGCGGTGTGTACTTGGAGTCCTGTACCTGCTGCAGATCGCGGTGCTGACTGGGGTGGTGGCTACCTACATCCTCAACAACAACTCTGGCCACAAACCCCACGAGGCGCCGAGTCTGCCACCGAAGCCTCAGACGTCACCTAGAGGCAGAGATGAAAACGTCAAACACGTGGTAAGAGATTGGGGAAAGTGTCTCGTGTGGTGGTTCTCAAACTGTTGTCAATAATATATTGGAAAATCTTTGTGGAAAACAAACAATCTAATTGGGATTCACTGGTCAACGAAATAATTTTAATTGGAAAGTTATGGTAAAAAATTATTTTAAAAAAAAAATGATTTCGTGCCCAGGTAAATACATTTCTTTGGAAATCTTGATAGTGAAGCGTATATGTTTTTGAAATTTATCTAATGAAACTTACATTATTTTAATTTGAAAATGTGTGTAAAGTATTTAATTGTGCTAGGATCCCCATGTTACTCTACGTAGTAAGGTATCTAAAATTTGACACCTATAACCCCGTGCTTGTCTTTAATTAATCAAAACAAGAAACCTTCAAGATACACGAGTTATACTCACTGGTCGGCAGCTGCACTAAAGGTATGATTCTGTCATTAGGTATACATTTTTTTCATAACATTTATACTTTATAAAGTAGGATTCAGAAAAAATGTTTGTGTTTTCATATCCAACTTTGACTATAAGTATCATATCCATGCCCCCCCCCCCCAACCAATCTTGTATTCACAGACAAAGATGAAGCAGCTATCGTTGGCCCAAGTCTTAGAAAACATACGACACGTAAGAAACATCACTGAATTTTATAGAATGTTCGCAGCAAACAACCCCAGTGATGAAGACATTGAAAACTTGCTCAACTTCCGACCAGCAGACAACAACACCGCGTGGCCGAAGAAACGCAGGCGGAAAAAAGACGGGAAACCGAGCTCTCCTTACAAGGATGGCGGAAGCGGAAGCGACTATAAAAAAAGGAGATACGCAAAGCTTAGAGCGCGTGACGCCGATTCTGGTGTGTCAGTCGACGAAGGAAATGGCATGGAATACCAGAACGACGCACCGAGCTCCAGTTGGTCTGAAACTACTGAGGGTGAGATGGTCTGGGCCTTTCAGCCAATGTCTTGTGTTTTTTTTTTTTATACATTACCTTAAGAATTGCGTCATCAAATTCAGTGTTGTTATAGCTATCTTGAAACCAACATTTTTTTCCCCCAGAGTTAAGTTTCCCCTTCAGCTTGCTAGAGTTTACGAGGTTTTATGATAATAAAATTTAGCACGACAAAAAGGATCACCTGGTCACCCGTCAGAGTAACAATAAACCACTTTGTTTTTTACGGGTTGTTAATTTGGACTGATTTTTTCAGAAATCTCTTGAAGTTAAAAATGTTTTGTTTTATAATTCTTTATTTAAATCATATTTATTTTAGCGTTTATTTGTTGTACCCCCTTTTTCAATTTAACAGGGGAAAACGATCTTCTGTGGACTAGATTACGGCTTTTAGAAAACACTTTCAACTTCACACTCTCTCTTCCTCTCTGTCACTCTCTCTCTCTTCCTTCCTGTCACTTTTTCTCTCCCTCTCTGTTACTCATTCTCTCCCTCTCTGTCATTCTCTCCCTCTCTGTCACTCTCTCTCTCTCTCTGTCACTCTCTCTCCCTCTCTGTCTTTCTCTCTCTCCCTCTATCACTCTCTCTCCCTCTCTGTCTTTCTCTCTCTCCCTCTATCACTCTCTCTCACTCTCTGTCACTCTCTCTCCCTCTCGGTCACTCTCTCTCTCTCTCCCTCTATCACTCTCTCTCACTCTCTGTCACTCTCTCTCCCTCTCTGTCTTTCTCTCTCTCCCTCTCTGTCACTCTCTCAATCACTCTCTGCACATATATTTTAAGTCCAACATCTCTTTCGTCTCAGTGCTACAAGCCGCCATTGATCACGTACACCGCCAAGAGACTGACTCTGCCAGCTTCGAGTGTCAAGCTCCCACACCGTTCTTCCACCGTCCCCAACAGCCCTGGACAATCTTCATGCCAGATTGCATCAAACTGTATCGATGTATGAACTTCACGGGCTGCTGCAAACCACCCAAAATTTGCTCGCCCAAGAATGTTCAATTGGTCCGGATGGCTTTTCTGGTTAGTTTCGTAGCTGTTGCTTTTGTTAAATCTTTTAATGTTATTTTCCGTGTTGTTCTCTTTAAAAGATCTTTAATCACGGGCTTAGCATTAATGTGTTAAAACAGGTAACTGAGGCGTTTAATTAGAATCTTCTCTAACTTTTTTTTCTTTCTAAAAAATAAAATTGTATACACTTTTTATTTATTTTTGTAAATGTTGACAGTGGTGAGCTTCATCAAACATTGTTGTACTCGAACTTGCTGAAATCAAATGGTTTACACTGGAAGTAAAAAAGAAATGTCTCAAATTTTAAGTGTACAAATTTATCACATACATAAAATCTTCTTATCTTATCTTATCTTATCTTATATTTTACAGAAGCTCCTTCTGTACAGAAGATTATTGCGTCCTACGTATTTCTATGGTTTTTGTTTAGTCCTGTATTCTTACTAGAGTTTTAAATGATGATAAAGTGTTGGCTTTCCCGGTTTCTTCAGGCAACCCATTCCACGCCCGAATACCGGACGGAAAGAAAGAAAACTTGTATGTGTTTGTTCTTGCATATTAATAAGAAAGGTGTTTTTATCTTTATGTCTATTTGAGGGTTGTATTAAGTTATCTTTGTGTTGTATTTCTAAATTAGAGTTAATTGCCTTATGTATAATTACTAATTTACTCTTCGTTCTTCTATCCTCCAGTTTTTCAACGTTTAATGATTTAACTAATGGTGTTACTCTTGTCAGTTATGAATATTTTCCAGTAATAAATCTGGCAGCTCTTTTTTGGATTTGTTCTAATTTATCAAAATTTGGTGAATGGGTCCAAAACAGAATATGAATATTCTAGTATAGGTCTCACCAGGGTGAGGTAGCATTTTAGTTTTATATCTTTGTTACATTTGTAAAAGTTTCTTTTTATAAAGTCTAAGGTTTTGTTTGATTTTTTTAATAACTTCATTGACATTGGGGTTCCAAGATAGTTTCTCATTTATTATGACTCCTAAAAATTTTGCATCTTTAGTTTGGGTTAGTTCTTTTCCATGAATAAAGTATTTTGAATTTATTTGTTTCTTTTTCTTTGTTACTCTTAGCAGTTGACATTTTTCTCGGTGAAAGGACATACTTTAGTTAGTTTCCCATTTTATTAATTCATCTAAGTCTTTTTGTAAAATTTTGCCATCTTGTTCTGACTTGATTGTTCTATAGATTATACAATCATCAGCAAATATCCTAACTTTTGTTCCTGTTGAGATATTGTTGGGAAAGTCATTTATATAAATTTAAAAAATAGTAAGGGACCTAGGACAGTTCCTTGTGGAACTCCTGAGTTAACCTATATTGGTGTAGATTTAGATCCATTAATATTACAGTTTGCTCCCTACCCAGTAGGAAATCTTGGATCCAGTGATGTAAGGGAACTGAGATTCCAAAGTATTTAAATTTTTAAAATAAACTAAGGTGGTGAACTTTGTCAAATGCTTTTGAGAAGTCTAGTAATATTGTATCTATTTGATCATTATTATCTAAGCCTTTTGATAGATCATCTATTAGACCTATCAATTGTGTTTCACATGATCTGTTCTTCCTAAAGCCATGTTGGTGTGGGCATAGGGCATTATATTTGTCAAGGTAGTTAACTATTCTGCTATATATTATGTGTTCAAGTAATTTACAGGTGATACTAGTAAGTGAGTAAGTGATACAGGTCTGTAATTACCAGGGTCGGACTTATCACCTTTCTTAAAGAGTGGCGTTACATTGGCTAATTTCCAATCCTGTGTTACTTTACCCTGGTTTAGAGATGCTTGAAAAAGAACTACAAGGATTGGGGACAGTTTATTGCTAAATTTTTTTAATAGCCTGGCAGGTAATTTATCTGGGCCAGTAGCTTTGTTTATTTTAAAGTTTTTTAGGAGTGAATGTATACCTATCTCATCTACAGCTATGTTACCTATTTCTTCCATTTTATTTAAATTTATTGAAATTTCCTTGTCGCCTGAGACAGAATATGAGGATGCAAAATATGTGTTAAGGATGTTAGCTTTAGTCTCATTATCATTATAGGTTTTATTATTTGAGCCTTTTAGTGTGGCTATACCTGAAGGCTCCATTTTTTTTTATTTGATAAAGGACCATAAGTTTTTATTGTTATCTTTAGTTATCACATTGTTTATATAATTATTTCTGAGGTAACGGCTAAGTTTTTCTGTCAAGTGTTTAATTTTAAAGTATTTTTTGTTGATCCTTTCTAAATTGGTAGCCTTAAATTTCTTAAATAAATTCTCCTTTAGTTTGCAATACTTTTTTAATTTAAAATTGAACCAGCATTTATTAGTTTTATTTGAAGTTATTTTTGTTGGAACATTCTGATCCATTATGGTTTTTAGATTTGTTTTTATTTCCTTCCATATTTCTTCTACGGGCTATCTATGCTGAATTTACTTTGGAAAGTTTGTTGGAAATTAGAAGCTGATTGGTGTAATTTTATTAAGTTGCATTTATTCCAAAGATATATTGTTCTTCTAGGCATCTTATTTATGTTAGTTTTAATTGTGTTGGTTACCCTAACAATATCATGGTCAGACAGCCCAGGAATTATTGTGCAGTCTAGTACTAGTCCTGGTCTGTTTGTTAGGACATCACGTTGAAAGCTTTTACGGGAAAGTTTCGTTAAGTTGATGGAATAAAAAATAAATTAAAAAATCATCAGTACTTTAGGACAGAGGCGCCACTGGAGTTGGTGTAACCCGGTGTGGTAGCTCATGGTGTCACCCCCTCAAGACTTAACCCATAGAACTCCTCCGATTTTTCCAGTGTAAAATAACGGGAAGATATAGAATTTTACATAATGGGGTAACAACCCTGATGGTGTCACCCGGGGCGGCCTGACCCCACCGCACCCCCTAGTGACGCCACTGCTTTACAGTAGGGCTAATAACATAAATGTTCGCCTATTTGTAAAAACAAATGTTGGGCATTAATTCTGCCTTGGATAGCTTCGTCGTTTAACTCTTAAAATTGAATAGAAAAATAAACTTCGAGTATTGCGATTTGTTAATATCATGTACAATTTTGATTTATTTTCTATTTATTTTTTATTTTCTATACGTTAAGAAAGATTTATTAACCGGTTATCTATTAAAAAAAAATAATACAATACGAAATGAGCACGCGAAAAAGAATGAAACCTGATGAATATTAATAATTAAACTACACAGAAGATCATTGGAAGTATTAACGAAATTGTTGAGTCTTGAGATAATCAACATCATCTTTCAACGCTGGAGAATAGCGACGAAACGAAGATTATTATGAAGAGTGATTACCGACATTGAAAACAGATTAATGCGATAAGAATAACTTTTGTTTTGTTTGTGGATGTTTTTATTTTTATTCAAGTCTTTCAATTTTCTTTTGGTATATATCTGTCATTTCTATACATTTATATCGTCATGAGATTTTTGGTACTGGGATTGCATTCAACATTCTTTCCTATTTGAGTGCAAAATAATCGAGTTGTCGAGACCGATATTTTCGTTTTCACTTTGTTACAAGTAGGGTTGGTAAATATTTACCTGCAGCAGAAACATTTTTTTTACCCCCTCCGTTGACTGCAGTGTTTATTAAATTAACGTCTCGTCAGTTTAATTTTTTTTTACCACATCCGGTCATAAAGGTTAAATGTCAAATGTTGATATCATCAAAGTTGACGTCATCAAATAAATGAATGACGTCAAAAACGATGGGTTATCAAGAAGTGCGGTGATTCTCAAATAAATTTATAACGATGTTTTAGTATTAAATTCAAAATAATGATTTTAAAATTGTTATTCATAGCTGTATGCGGCATTGGTCACAATATAATAGGAAAGAAAAAAATAACATAAGAATTTTTACCTTAAAAAAATGTGTTAATGATTCAAACTAATTTGATCTTAAAGAGGGCGTTCATTCCCACTGCTATCATTATTGTTAATGATTCTAACTAATGATCTTAAAGAGGGCATTCATTCACACTACTATCATTATTGTTAATGAAGAAATAAATGCCTGTTAAAAAAAAAATCTACAAAATTCACCCCCCTCCCCCC
>MUZC01004570.1:161385-194036 GCA_002072015.1 Radix auricularia | reverse complement strand
ACCAAAAAAAAAAAAACAAAAAAAAAACAACAAAAAAAACAAACACAACAACAAAACAGTACCTGAATGTTTTAAAATCCCCCCCCCCCCGTTTTGAACGGACCGGAAGTTTCTGTGGTGTATTACATGTGTTTTACAGATGATTTCCAAGATCATTACAATATACTGTAAAATGTAACGGATCAGTGTTTGATCGATTCGGAATTATTTTTTTTTACTTACCTGTAGTAGAGATTCTGTATGTTAATGTTTGTGTGTTTTCTGTATCCTCAGGTCGTTCATCTAGGACCAATGCATTCGCCACTTGATGCATACATGAGTTATGATAATTTTGTGGGTGTAACATTGACGTTTGAGAATCACACCGAGTGCGCGTGCGCAGTGCCCAAAAAAGAAAAAAGGTAATGAAAATCTTGTGTGACGTACTATTTAAGTTGGAGCCAGGCCATCTGACTTGGACTTGTAAAAAAACTAAAAATTTACTTGAATGATCAATTAAAGCTCCATTTTTAGTCAGACAATTACGTTCGCTTAGTTGGTTTATATTATCACTTTTTTGTGTCTTTGGCTTGTAAAGTGAATCTTCTTTGGTCTATTCAATATGTTAAGACATGTTTCTAAAGAACATCTTGTACGGTTTGCTTTAATTTTTTAATCTTAAATGGTTGGCTTGTATAGTCAATCTTGTATGTTGGTCTTGTATTGTGAATCTTGTATGTTAGTCTTGTATTGTGAATCTTGTATGTTGGTCTTGTATTGTGAATCTTGTATGTTGGTATTGTATTGTCAATCTTGTATGTTGGTCTTGTATGGTCAATCATGTATGTTGGTCTTGTATTGTCAATCATGTATGTTGGTCTTGTATTGTCAATCTTGTATGATTGTCTTGTATTGTCAATCTTGTATGCTGATGTTGTATTGTCAATCTTGTATGTTGGTCTTGTTAATATCCTCTCAATGTAAGTCAGCCGTATGTTCTTCATCTATATCATTTTAATGACAATAAATTATACATCTTTCAGAAACGATTAAGGACACATTATCTGTCTTTTGTACAGTTTCTATTAAATTAATTTAAATTCTACCTTGTCCCAAGAGATAAAGTAAATAGAATGGGAAGCGAGGAAAGAATTTTACAGTGTATTTCCCATTTCATATACTCTGAGCATTTATGTATTCTGAATAAAATTGAATTGAAACCACCGGTGTTAAAAATAAAAGTAAGAGCCAACAAAATACATCAGAGTGTCCAAACTCTCTTACTGTGCCCAAACTATCTTACTATGTCCAAACTATCTAACTGTGTCCAAACTATCTTACTGTGTCCAAACTATCTTACTGTGTCCAAACTATCTTACTGTGTCCAAACTATCTTATTGTTTAAAAACTGTATTTACAATTTTTAAACTTTCTCTTTCGTTCAAAATATATCAGAGACGAATCTATTTTTCTTTTTGAATTATATCAAAGATTTCAAATTATTTCACTACGTACTAAATATTTCACTTTTGCTCTCACCAGATGTGATCGAGTTTGTCCCACTCCTTTCATTGTCAACCCCGAGAGGACAATGTGCACTTGTATTTGTCCTCAGACGAGTGCCGAACTTTTACAAGAATGCAACTTCATCCAACAAGGGCTTAAACCGCTGAACGAGAAGGACCTAGAGTGAGTGGAGGCTTTTTTTCATCAAATCTTTCCTTGACGAAGGATACCATTTTAGATGTGTCGTTTGCAGTTGTAGCTAAGTCCAATTTGTTTTTTCACAACTGTCTACCGTAACAGTGGTAGTTGTTCAAAAGGGGGCGGAACAACGGTGCATGGTAGAGCTTTGAAATCATTTAATTGGGGCGCGGACGTTTTCAAATTTGCTGAAAGACAATCTAAAAAGCAGAATTATGAGTTGAGCATTTTTAAATGGGATCGTACTAGAGAACAATTAGACTTTATAATTGAGTGATCCTGGCTTCTGTTACGCTTAATTGAAACTGCAATAGCAATAATTGCTAAAGCCCATAATATAATAAAAGTAACGTGCGAAGGTCAAGAAGGTTCCTACCTGGCTACTCCCTGCACTAAATAATTTACTAACACAATGTTCAGGATAATGATTTTTGTAAGTAAAAGATTATTTAGAGAATGGGCATCTCAATTTCAGAGAAGAAATAGCCAAGTCCTAACCAGGAGATGGGATGTCCTATCCTATAAAATAAACACTAGAACTGCCTTTGGGCTACTTTGACTTCAGTCTTGAATTATCTTTCTGTAGTGATGAAATTGCGTGTATTTTTTCTTTACATTGATGATTATACACATGGCGATTATAAGAAGAGCAGATTTGTACCCGAAAAATAAACAACTGAAAATCTGCTAGTGAAAATTTTGGGAGCTAGTATATGAAGTTGCACTAATAAGATTTTTAATTTGTTAAGTTAAGATGCTTATAGCCTGCAAAAATTATCTTGATTAAACATCTATTTACATCCTCTCTTTAGATGCATCAAGTCCACTAAATGCTACCCTCCCCCTTGCGAGAGAGGTGTATTTGACGTCCCCACTGGCTTGTGTCCCCTGTCTACCACATACGCTCTTCCAAGCCACCAGTTCCTAAACCCCTTAAACTACAGCGATTACAGAAGTCATATTCCAGGCTTCGGCAAGAACGAAACACGGGGAGACATCGATCTGCCGTTTAAGGTTCTCTCCACCACCAAGTCTCCAGAGAAAATTAAAAATGAGCAGGCAGTGGCCAGCGTTCTTGCTAGACAAAACCCGCACATCAGTTCTGCTTATCACGAGCATCAACAGCATCGCCTGCCTACGAAACCAAAACCACACGTCAAAGTCAATGAAAACGGTACAATAGAAGGGGCGAAAATTATTGCCAAGATGCCTAACCCTGGTATGAGTGGCAGCTATCATGAAAATTATCGGCCCTTTCGTCCACTTCCGAAAAAGGTTAACATAAATGAGAGCCTATCGTCAAACAGCTCTTTGAATAACATGACGCGAACGACAAACGATTCTCTCGAAACCGTCAGAGATATCTCGTCTAACCACCTTAACAAGAGTAGAGAGGGAATACCAAATGACATTTTTCCTGTAAGCAACCTAAGTAAAGAGGTAAACAATGGCACAGGAAACACTTCCATCACACCAACACCCGTCTTTCCATCAAGAGACAAGAGTACAGTCGTGTCGAAAGTTTTTGTTACAGCCACGCAAGCCCATGTTACCACATCGAAGCTTGAAGAACATCGAAATAACAACGCCAGGTCTCTTCCGAGCTCGGAGGATGGTGACCAGATTCCTGGGGCGTCCAAACACGTCCAAGGACCTCCCGTGCCAACGGCAGCTGACCGATGGTCAACTCGTGACATGCCGCCAGACCAGGAGGACGGTTCGACAGATCTGGTTCAACAAGAGGGAAGCAGCCACGGTAGTGGCCGTGGTGCGCCAGTGGATCAGGTGGAGGACGATGCAAGGGTCTACGATAAGGGCTCAGAGGGGTCGGGACAGGATTAATTTTTATAGTTAAAAAATTTTTCCCAGCATTTCGCAATGTTTCTTATGTTAACCATTTTCTTTTAATGTGTGGATTTTTATTTCATTTTAAAATTTTTATAATGTGTTTCAGTTTATTTTGACTTAATGGCTTGACCTCCATTTTATTTTTTCTTTTTTAGTTAGTTAGTTGTTGTTGTTGTTTGTTTTTTGCTTTTTTTAAAATTATTTTTTTATTTCTTTCTTCGCTTTTTCACACGGTGACCCAATTTTCTTCTTTATCTTTAATAATTTCTATTGATTTTTGTGTGTGTCATTTTCGTTATTTTCTTCTTTTTGTCTGGATTTCTTTTATTGTATCATTCGTATATCTTGCATATTCTTTTCCTTTTTCGCTCATTACGTCTTTGCTAATTTTCAGGTTTTGGATAAAAAAATTTTTTTTCCAAAATTATTTCCTCATTTTTTTCTTTTATTACCCCATCTGAAATTGTTACTTAAAAATTAATATTACTCTTTAGTTTTTCAATTCTTTTATCTAGTGAGGGCCTTCCGCCCCCCTCCCCCCATTCCCCGACACTGGCCACAACAAAACGCAAAAAATCTCACTTTAAATGATATAAATATGATATGATTTTAATGTTATAAATTAATTATTGTTCAACCATTCGAATTTTTCTCTTGACATTAGTGTTGTCATTACTATAATTTGTTATTCCCCCGCTAACCTACACTTTCAGTCAAGAACTAAGTAACTGCTGTGACACTAATCTTATGACGGGGATAATTTAAAAGACCAACGTTTCAAAATCCCGGCCACACACAATTCTCCATTTGAATGCGAACCTTGTCTTTAAGGCTTTCGTCATGCAGGCGTTGAAAATAATGAGTAACCCTTTATACACTTAAATAACGTTCTTTATACCAATACAAATAAATTTAAATCTAAGAGACGGAACTTTGCTAATATCAATTAAATGTTGCTTGGGGCCGTCCATAAATAAAGTCACGAGATTTAGGCCGATTTTTACCCCCATCCTCCCTCCTCGTCACATTTTGTCACAAAGCTTAGCGCCCCCCCCCCTTTTTTTTTTTTTAAAATATTTTATATTTAAAAATTGAGTATGTTTAAAATCACTTTATGCAATTTAAGTGCTTGTTAAAATTAATCCTGCACTCTAATATCATAACACGCGTGAAGTCATGTGAAGTGTCGGAAAATAAATTGAGAGATATCAAATATCAACGCGGAACACGTAACGCTCCATCTATCTCCCTCGTCACACATCGTCACAAATGTGTGACCCTTCACACCCCTCTTTTCTTTTTAGGTGTTTGTGCTTTTTAATATTTTATGTATATGACCACATACGCTCTTCCAAGCCACCAGTTCCTAAACCCCTTAAACTACAGCGATTACAGAAGTCATATTCCAGNATATATACATATTTCAAAACACCTTCATTACTAATATTATTTCTTATCTTTTAAATTCTGTCAGTTATTCTGGAAATAGCCGAACTTGTAATGTACTTGAAATTATGCTGTAAACTTTCAGCAAATGAAAGCGGAGCTTGATTCCAAAACGCGTTAAAATAACTAGATCTGATAGTAGAGAGGGGGGTGGGTGAATGAACAAGGTTAATCAAATTAACTTTCTGGATTTTTTTCTCAAAATGCATCTAACTTAAACTGATTCAAGACTCGGTGCACATATTCCTACGTGGTTCACAAGCAGAGGCAACTTGAAGGGTGACGAATAGGCTTAACTGCTGGAGGCCCCTATACCTTAAAAGGTGGCCCTGGTAGCGCAGACATTAAAAAATCCAATAGGATGCCTTGTGCCTAAACTTACACCTTATGGATCCACATTTGACTCAAAGCGCCGAACACTGGAAGGATCATTCCGTGTTCAGGAAACAAATATCCTACTTCCATTAAGGGTATTGTTCTAACCAGCCGGACTGTCGTATGTTAACCGTGGGACGCGGTGGTCGAGTGGTATCGCACTTGACTGTCGTACCGATGGTCACGAGTTCGAATCCATGCGAAGGCGTGGATTCGTTCCTTGGGCCTGAGGAGTCCCCGAGTCACCCAGCTCTGAATGGGTACCTAACTAGACAATAGTTAGGCGGCTGGGTAATGCGTGGAACCCTTATAGCCGTGGCCTGTGACCGCTGCATCACTTGCCAACAGATCATCTCTCATTGTCTGTGGACGCAATTATCTTCTGAATAGAAGAAGCGTCTGCATATCTAAGATAAGATAAGATAGTGCCTTCATTTTAGTGTTGGAACTGCGAGACGAAGTGACGAAGTTCAACTTTTGAGCCATGTCCTCATTGAACGATTGTTTTTTGTATTCGTTAAAAGACTTTTAAAATTGTATTTATTCACATTAAACTCTTATATATTTTGCTTTTTGGAATACACTGTACATCCTATTTTTAAAAAAATAAAAACACAAAAAACCACAAAGACGACAAAAGGGAGAGTATTCCATATTTTTTTATTATTATTAATTTTTCTTTTGTTGTAATAAACCTTTTTTTAAATAAGTTTTTTTTTTGTTCTACATATTTCCCTTGCCACAGACTCAATGGATTGAGCCACAAACTGTGGCTTTCATCTCATATCAAACCATTGTTCCAATTTCAATTAAATTTTCATTATAAATTATTTATTACATTAGCAATATTGTATTATTTTTTTGTATATACATCAAATATTTTACATATTCATTTGCAGATAAGTTATAAAATTGTTATTTGGATTTGTTTAACCAGTGGAGAAGACTAAAGGTAGATAGAAAATTTTACTTAGTGAATAGAAATTAACAGCTCTTTACTTTTATTATCTTTTTTTCTCTTTTTTTTTTTAAAATTAAAATTATTTGAAAATCGAGGTATGCAATTAAAAATGTTTAAAACAATGTAAAACATTTACCAAATTATTTCAACATGTGTGATATCATAAATTATATTTTAAGTGTATCCTTATTAACCGCTAATTTTAAAAAATATTTTCTCTCCGTTTACAATGTTTCGTTCTACGATATTTCTCTAAATAACCATTTTTTTTTTTAAAAATCATTTTTTTGCTATATAACCTAATGACACACATAATTAAGTTGACATTTTTCTTTTCAAAAATAAAAATAAAATATTTTTAAAATTCTAACGCAAAATGTGTATAACCAGAGGCGTCACTAGGGTTGGTGTCACCCGGGGCGGTAGCTCATGGTGTCACCCGGGGCGGCCAGCCCCCACCGCACCCCCTATCGACGCCACTGTGTATAACTCTTGCTGGATTTTGGCCTACATTGTTCATCATCATATACCAGCAACTTACGAGTAGATTGTTCTGAAAAGCCGAAATACATGGAATATTATTTTCTTTTAGCACTCGATTTTAATTGGCTAAAATAATTTGGCTTTTGCCTATGCTTATTTTTAAAATCCGATATTTCTTTTCTTTTTTTATTTATTAGTTTATTATTATTGTTTTTTTTAATTTTAAGGTTAAATTTGATGTTATTTCTTTATTCGCCAAGGTGTTTTTGCATTTATTCTCAATACAATAAATTCTTGCCATTTGTAAATAAAATTGTCTTTTACTTCAGTGTGTACAATAGTTTATATATTTAAGATATCTCTTTTTTTTCTCAACTTTGTTATAGATTGTTTAAAAAAATATATTCAAATATTAGAAATTTTTTATAAATGACTTTCACAGATATCCATCTAGATGTAAACTGTATTGCAAATGATCCGCATCAAAGTACTAAAGTGGCCAAGTACTGTTAGCAATTACCATCTGCTAAACTGAATTGATTCTGTTTTTAAACAAAATATCACATTAATTTATGCTGAATAAAAGTTTTAGGTCTATAACAGTGCTAGCGAACCTATGCCACACTTGCCACAGACGGCAAGCAGAGCCTCATCAGTCGGCACGCACCTAAAATATTACTTCCTGAATCAAACCACTTTGCTGGCAGTTTGTTTTGGCATTTTGCTATATGTGAGTAGATTTTAATTGAAATTAGGGGACGCGGCAGAGTTTTTTCCTGACCCAAGAAAAAGGGATGTCAAAACTTTCTATATGAAAGGCCATGTGAAAAACGCATCTGTTCACTGACCAAGTGAATGCAGGTCTCTCAAAGATGTCCTTACATGACACCATTGACTCCAGGTGGACACGAACTATACATCAGCATTAAACGCCTTTGGTAAAAAAAATCCCACAAAAAACACGCACCAGTTTGATGGACATTTGGGACGAGATGAAACCTGATTCTAAAGCCAAAAGGAAAGCTCTTATGGCCTACAAGAAAAATCATACACCAGAAATGCATGCCTTAAAAACAGACAAGTCACATGCCCAAAATGTCGCACGTCAATGCGCCAATACCTACTGGCTTAACCTCTGCTCAAGCATGCAGTCAGAGGCAGACATGGGGAATGCCAAAGCCATTTACGAAAATATTTAAAAAGCAACTGGACCCTTGACGTTCAATGTTGCCGCCCTAAAGTCCAAGAGTGGAGAAATCATCCAAGACAAGGCAGCACAGCTAAAACGGTGGGTTGAGCACTATCTGGAACTATAAGCAAAAGTTAACACAGTCTCTATTACCACTCTAGATGACATCCCTGCCATGCTGCCCATGGAAGAACTTGATGTGTGCCCATGCAAACAGGTGGAGCTGGGCAAAGCAATTGTGGAAAACCCCTGGGAATAACGTCATACTACCAGAAGCTCTAAAGAATGGCTAGACAGCGTTAATACAACCTTTGCAAGAGCTTCTAACACTCTTCTAGTAACAGGGCTACATCCCCCAGGACCAAAGGATGCAAATAAAGTGACACTATATAAGAACAAAGGCAATAGAAGTGATTGCAATAACTATCGTGGTATTTCACTCCTTAGTATTGTAAGAGAGGCGTTCGCCCGCGTCATACTAACGCGATTATAAAGTTTAGCCTCTCGAGTTTATCCAGAATCTTGGTGCGGTGACCAGGCTGGTCGGTCTACCATAGACTGGTGTTCTCCATACATGGAGCTCCAGAAAAAATGCAGAGAGCATTTGTGGATCTCAAGAAAGCCTTCGATGTAGTAAGTAGCAAGGAGCTATTCTAAATCCTGGAAAAAATCGACAGTTCAATGAAAGTATGCAAGGCACAAAGCAGTTCAATATAGCTACATCAGAAGATTTTCCAGTCAGCAGCGGAGTTAAACAAGGTTGTGTACTCGCACCAAACCTGTTCTTCTCTATTCTGCTTTGATGCGAATGCAAGGATAGCAGTGAGGGAATCTGGTTACACACCAGCGCTGATGGAGGACTATTCAACACTGCCCGCCTCCGAGCCAAAACCAAAATGACGATGTTCTAATTCGTGAGACACTCTTGCGGCACTGACAGCACACACAGAAATTGGTTAGCAACAACTTATTAGCTTCCACTTGAGGTGCCTGCGTCACATCCTTGGTATGAGATGACAGGATAAAGTGCCAAAAAGTGAGGTCCTGATACGTGCCAATATCCAAAGCATATTCTCAGTCCTTTGTAAAATATGCCAGAGATGGTTAGGACATTTAAAAAATGAGCCCTGGCCGCATCCCCAAGGACCTTCTATATGGAGAACTGGCTTCAGGAAAGAGGGCAACAGGTCGCGCACGCCTGTGAGTTAAGGATGTCTGACAAGAGACGTGAAAGCACCCAGAATACGCACAAGCGACTTGCAGTGTAAGACAAAAGACCGACCTACGTGGCGAACAGTTATAAACGAAGGCGTCATAGTAGCCGAGGAGAGAAACAGTGGAGGACGCTACAGACATATGAGCTAGGACAAAGGCCAAAACATTGGCTAGCCCAGAAAAATTTGTGGTAAAGACTTTCTTTTAAGGATAGGACTGCACACACACACGAGGAAATGCAACTCAGACCAACAGTGATGCACCATCTTCTTGCGAGACGGAAGGATACCGATTATAAGGGGACGCGGCGCCAAAAAGGTTCGCCATCAGTGGTTTATAAGCAGTGTACTAGTATAAATAACTAAGGTAATTTTTTTCACTTTTAAATAATTCTTACACCTGACATTAAATAATTATTGTATCATACTTTACTCTAAGTACAATTAAATTCTAAAATTATAAGGGCAGCTCGAAAATGGTGTTGTGATATTTTTAAATTAGAGGGTTCAGCGTTTGCTTTGATTTTGATTGTAAAAGCTGTCAATAGTTTCTTGAATGAATGTTTTGTTATGTACTGGGAATTTCACAAATTAAGGCTGCCAGTTTTTGTAACGGATTATATCTACCTGCCCTTTCTTCAAGTACAATTTCAATTCTTCAAATTAAATACATAGGAAATGAAGACGTATCCAATTGTGAGATGGTTAAATAAAGTATAATGCTTCGTCGGCCCTAAGCCATTGCACTTATCAATCAGTTATTAACAGCATTGATCCAGATTTTAATCTAGAAACAAATTTGTTTTCCCTACTTCGGACATTGTAGCCCCACCCTTCTCCTAATTATTGCTATTTTGAAGGTTGTATCCGAGATGAGGCGATGCCAGTGTGTGGTTTAGTTGGATGGTTTGGGTTAATACCGTAGTAAGTAATTTATTTGGATAAACTAGTGCATGATTAAGTGTCATTTGAGGTGAATACCGGATTAACATTTACCTAGTTAAATAAACATTTAATCCCGAATTAAATGTTACTTAGCCTAGATCATTAAGCCCGTGCCTAAGCTGAGTAAGTGTGATGTTAATTAGTTAAACTGCATGATACCGAAGTAAATCTGATTAGTTTTATGCTGATACAGATGAATGAGGTCAGTCAGTACATTTCTTTTAGTACTACTGATATATAAGGCCATCTATAAATGACGTCACACAATTTTTGCCGATGTTTACCCCCACCCCTCACCCTAACGTCACACATTGTCACAAATATTAAGAGCCGTCCCCCCCCCCCTTTAACCAAAGAAAATGTAAAAAATGTGGCGTCCCAAATCCGTTACCCCCTGCCACCTAACGGCCACATTTTCTAATCCAAATCATGTTTCAAATCACCTTTTTTGTCATCTAATTATGTATTTAGTGTAAGGCTTCACTCTTATATCGAAACGCGAAATTTACCTTATAAATGTCTACTAAATGATAGCGATGTGAAAAGCCTTAAGTTAAGGGCGCCACATGGTCCAAAACACGGAAATGGACATCAAGTTGTTTGTTGGGTGATGAGCGAACCTTCAAGTCAAATAAATCAATACATGTGGGACATGGTGGTCGAGAGGTAGCGCTCTCGACTGTCATACCGATGGTCACGAGTTCGAATCCACACGAATGTGAGGATTTGTTCTCGGGGCCTGAGGAGTCCCCGAGTCACCCAGCTCCGAATGGGTACCTCACTAGACAATAGTTAGGCGGCTGGGGTAATGCGTGGAATCCCCATAGCCGTGGCCTGTGACCGCTGCATCACTTGCCAACAGATCATCTCTCATGGTCCTATTTAACTTAAGATTAAGTATCTCAGGGTAAAATGTTGATAGCTTGTCTAAGGAGAGCTTCATCATTGCAAGCAACATTCGTTGGTAACAATTAATCTGTTCTGTGACTGCTCCCCAAATTTCTGGCTTTTATCTTTTATGTCAGTTAATCCCGCTACTGTTAGAGAGGAGGTAACCTACTTTGTCAGTGTCAGGAATGTTTTCCTAATGACGACAAAACCTCGTTTTGATTTATACTTGGGAAATAATTCTTATCAACATGTAAAAAATTATTCTATCCAGACTTCAAATATTTGTGGATACACTGGAGTTCAATATACGCTGAAAATAGATTTCCTAAACTCTAGAAGCTAGAGGATAAGAATAAGCGAAATTCTGATAAAATTATTTCAATAGGAAGGGTTCTCACAATTTTCCGTCCGATAAACTCTACTTACCACGGTTCAGCCGTCAGCCTATGTTTGAAAAGAAGTCCTCTTGCGTTTTAAGAGCTCTACCTCTACACTAAAGAACACATATTTTTATAAAAGAAGCTCTTATTTAACTTAAGATTAAGTATCTCAGGGTAAAATGTTGATAGCTTGTCTAAGGAGAGCTTCATCATTGCAAGCAACATTCGTAGAAATAAAAATAGTTATCTTAGATAGATCTAAATATAAATCAGATGACGCGTAATTTTCAATTTGTCTACGTATAAATAAAATGACGTAATAGGTGGCTTGAAGAAAAAAAACGAGATCGGGGAATGGCACGCAAAATGCTGACGATAACCCACTGATAGAAGACCTTCATTTCTTGAGCTTACTCGAGAGCTGTTTACTTCATTAACGCAAATAGTGTATGTGAGGCCTCTAAGAAGTTAAGCTCCCCTCGGCCCCGCGTCCCCAAAACCCTAAAAATTCCTAGCTACACCACTGGTGGGAATACATAGTTTTAGATTTTCATCATTTTTTGGAAGTCACATAACTTAATTCCTTCTATCTGCTTGGTTTCAACTAAATAAAATTAAATTGGCGCCATTGTAAATATTTCCTGAGATGTAGTCATTAAAAGTAGAATGTCTGACTAGAATATAATGCAATATTTTGAGAGATATTTCATCAGGCTATTTAGCATACGGCACATTGTGGGATTTTATACTGTCAACTCTGCTGTGCTTAGCGATAATAATTTTAGCATGTTATTTGAATAACGAGCATAATGCCCGTGTTTTGCTAGGGGGTGAGCACAATAAAAATAAGTATGTGTAGTTTTATGAGTCTCAAACTCCTTTAAAATTTATAGATGATTATAAACGCATCACAGAATTTGTAAAGCAATTTTTTTTAAAATATATAATAAAAGCTTCATGACGTCACATCATACATTACTTTACGGCGCGCAACACCACACGCTCTGTTAATCTCAAAACCAAGATATATATGATTTTTCGTCTTTATTTTCAATTAATTTTTAAAATCAAGAGTTACCGGTCATAGCGACTTCACACAGGCACGCTTAAGCGCAATATATATGGGGATTATTTATACTAAGATAATTTTAAATCCTAATTATACGTTTTTAATTTTGAAAGCCACAATACTTGAGTTTATTGCAGCGTCGGGACTTCCAACTTTGTAAAAAGGGGCGTGGCCTCCCCGTTCAGGGTTAGTGAAATTAGATACATATGTATCATAACGCAGGGCAAGTATGAGCCTGACAAGACATCACCAAACGACGAACGTTGTTCCTCAACAAAGACATAGACAAAGACAAATAATACTACACGTTCTGTAGCCCGTTCGTTCATGAGCCGAACCCCAACCCCCTTTTGGAAGAGAAATGTATGAAAAGTGTGTAACCGGCGTGTAAGCTGACCCCCCAAAAATAATTGGACAGCGTAAACAAACAGATACAAATTTTAAGAACAAATTACACGCTAATTCGGTTATTATGATTGTTTAATTTGTACTGACTATCTTAGTGTTCGTGGACTTTGTTAGACAGGAGTTACTAGTATTTTTATTTGTTTTTCTTTGGTAAACGCGCCTACAACAAAATTAGTTGTTAAAAACAAAATAGTAAAAAATAATTAAAATATTCACAAAAATTAATAAAATGATTTAATCATGTTAGTGCAGATGCTTAATGATATTTTATAACTTCTCATAGAGCAGTCGAATCTTGTAGAATGTAAATAAGAACCTTGATGATCTATAACAGGGGTCTCCAAACAACGCCCCGCGAGACATATGCGGCCCGCGATGCCCTCTCATCCAGACCCTGGAGACCTTTTAATTTCCAAAAAAGATTATAGTTTTACCTGTAGTTGAACACAAAAGGTAGTAGTTGGGGGTTAACAAGAAGCGTATCGAGGGGGTGCAAGGGTGCAATAGCCCCTTTTTAGGGGTGGCAAATATCTCGTTTATTACTGTATACAAATGAAAATTTTATTTTTAAAAGTGTAGGTTTTGTCAAAATAAAATAAAACCAAATAAAATATTAAATTGATAAAAGATATGAAGGAACTTTCCTAAATTATGTGAAGTGTCTACAGCCAAAAATCAAACTGCATGTTGGAATTAAATTCTTCTGATACCAATGCTATTGAACTTTAATACCATGAGACTGAAGTAGTATGACAACGTGATTGATTTACTTGTAACTTAATTTATTCTCTTTGTTGGGGGGGGGGGGGGGNGGGGCGGCAAATTTCTCGTTATTAATTAGCCTCTAAACATGGAAACATAAAAATAAAGTTTACAAAAAATATTTAATTTAAAAAAACTTAATCGTGATCTTTTCTAATGCCATAAATTCACACTTTATAATAAGCTTGTGACACTAGTGCCTCTGATTTGAAAAATGAAACAGTTGAATAATTATAAAAACAGGACACAGATGTGCATAAAAAAATTCCAAAGCTAGGCACTAATGAACAAGTGCTCAACTTTACGTTTCTGCATATGGAGGAAATCAAAACTAGATGCAAACGACTAGACTTTAAAAAAAAAAAAACAACAATACCTTGTTAAAGAAAGAAGAAAAAAAGTGGGACAAGACATTCTTGTTAGAATGTGTCCCATTATTAAATTTTGGCACAATAGAATTCGTCTTTTCGCGATCACAGTGAGTAAAATACAAAGGAAAATACAGGCAACATACTGTAACTGATGGATGTGTTAACAAATTAAGACCCAGTGATACGAGAACATGACGTGAAAAGTGGTGTGTCACATTAAATTCTAAATCAGCTCATTCCAGATTTGGGAGATAAAGTTCACCTAATATCATCTTTCAGAGCATGATACCAAATATTATTCCATTGTATTTTATAGCTCTTCATTTATGTCGCATAAGGACACTTGTGTCATGTTTAAAGATTAAAAATAAGAAAGTAGACGCAGAATCTTTCAAAGATTTCATCAAAACATACCACAAAAACTTTTTAAAAAAATAAATAAAAATAACAAATAATAAATTAATAATAATAATTATAATAATAATAATAATAAATAACAAATATACTTACGATTTTGCTCAAATGATTTTTAATAAACTTAAAGCTGATGATCTTAAGATCTATATCTGCAGAAGCCCAACGTGTGTTAATGCTTATTCATGGCTGAAAGGTATACAATAGTTCAAGAAAAACCTCAATGACTTAAACCTCAATGTCACATTAGTTTTTCGCTTAAATAGTTTTTTTAAAATCTCATTTTTTGTACATGCCGCTCCTATTGATATTAACTCTCTAACTATTTATTTTTTTTTTTTACAAAAGAAAGATTTTAATAATTCTTTTACATGTCAACATACCATTGAAAATATCTAATTTCTGGTACATAAAGCAAGACATTAAACAGACTTCAGGATACAAGATACGGAATATAACGTACAACCATTTTGAAGTTCATTTAAAAGCTATAGAAAAACTGACTGGAAAACAAAAAGATAAACCCACGAACAGACGAATAAATAATTGTTATTTTCTTATTTCTTAGACGTCTGAAAATATGTACTATCTGTACACATGAAAATCTATGAAGTCAATGATCCCCAAAATGATTAACACACGTATAGTACTAAAAATGCTTTACAGAGGCAACTCTCGGAGAAACTAATGGAATACTTAAAGGCTTAAAGGATCGCTTGGCTTTTTCCTATCATTCTATGTGGGGACATTATCATTTTATTTGACCCAGTGGAAGAATGAGATAGCTCATTTGTGGCTATCAAAATAGAACATGTATCCATGTTATTTACAAAGACGCTTGAAAAGAAAGTTTTATTCTTCATAAGATGAGGTTACTGCAGAAATTCATGTGAGGTTTTGGCAGTTAGGATGACATACTATTTTCGTACGTCAGCTACTAAAAATCTAATGCATTGGAATTTGAAATTTTCGCCTTCAAAATAGAGTTTTCAAAGGTAATGTCAAGCAAGCTGTATTTTACTCTAGGGGTAAAAAATGTATGTATTTGATTTATAAAAGTTTATCTAGATATTTAGACTCGAAGTTATCCTGCCTTATACAATATCATTAATTTTATTTCCTTACAACTGCCAGCTGTGAGAAAGAGCTTCTCCAAAATTAAGTTGATAAAAAAATTAGTGACATCTATAATTGTACATCAATATTGACTAATCTATAGCTTTTGTGGCTATAGGACATGGTATGGTTGACAACTTTGATTCATCAAAGATTGTGTCCAAAGGAAAAATAGAAAATTTCAATTTTCTTTCAAGAAATGAACTTTTTCTAATTTATTTCAAACATAAAAATTTAGTGCCCATATTATTATTTTTAAAACATTGTCTTTCATTTATAGCTTCAACATAATTTTTTCGGGGAGGGGGTGCGGCAAAACTGGGTTATGCCCTGGGCGGCACATACCCACTCTACGCCACTGCCCCAAACTGCTGTTTGACAGTTAATGCGTCCCTCCAGCAGAAAAAGTTTGAGACTCCTGATCTACAATAACAACACCAATTTTTAGTGTAAACGCAGAAATCAATGATGACAAGCCCGTAGGCCGACCCCCAACCTTTTCCCATAGATCATGTCCAAAAAAAAAATTATTAAAAAAAAGGACGGCCTTACAAAGAAGTTATACGGTAATAATGTAAAATTAAAACTTAGCTCCGGTGTAATCCAAAGACAAAAAAACAGGAATAGGTGGAAGTGAAAGAGAATAGTTTCGCTCTTTTAACAGTTCAGAACGATAAAGATTACAGAGTATAAAGTAGTGAACAAGTAGAATCAATCACAGTTGGTACATTTGAGGCTAACACCATACTAATTTTTTTTTCCCCCACCAAATAAGATTTATATGATTCTCTCCCCTTCATTGACTACTCCATTTGCTTAATTTTCCTTTAAGCACTAAATAAAGAAACAAAGCGGGGAAATTACAAAGTTAAAAAAATATATAGTTGCGAAATATACCAGCGGTAAGGTCTAATTTTTTACTACAATCTCTTTTTTAAGTAGGATTGTATGTTGCCACAGGTTTTTCACACTCTGTGGTGTCACCTGTTGTGCTCAGCAAAAATAAAGATATTAATTCATTGTTTATGTTTTCAGATTAGAACGAAATTATTTCATGACTTAGATCCTTCTTGTGATTATATTCAAAGTTTGTTTCATTCCATCTTTTCCCGTGGCCTGCCCAGCCGTCTGTGATGTATGCACTTGGAGCCCTCAACCTGGTCCAGCTCGTGATGCTGACTGGGGGGGGGGGGGTGTATACCTCAAACGTTAACAACATCTCCGATCACAAACCTCACGAGGCGTCACCCAGAGGCAGAGATGAAGACGTCAAGCATGTGGTAAGAATAAAGAGTAGGGTCAGGTTCAAGTATCACGTGACTAAAGGTGTTTCTCAAACAATGGTCAATACTATCGTTATGGCAAAGAAACAAGCTAATCGGGAGCCTCTGGTCAACGAAATAAGTTTGTTAGGAAAAAATTGTCAAAGTAATTAACTTTTTAATGTCTATTATAATTAAGTTACTAATTTTGTTTCGAAATTTTGACCTAATGACTAATTTCCTTATAAATTTGATTGGCTATTTTTTTAAATATATATTTTTAGTCTGTTTAGACCTCACTAGTTTTGTTTGGAAGCTTAGCCCCGTAGGACCAAATTAATTTGTAGTTTTGGAAATTCGGTAAAGCAAATTTTTGTGTGTTGAAATTTTGGTAAAGTAACTTACCTTCTTTGCAATTTTTTAAGGTCAATAATTTTATTTATAATCGTATGGTCTTTGGAAACTTTGGTTCAAGCTAGGGCCTCAGGTTAAACTACCATAGTAAGTTAATTAAGGTATGTTGTTGACTCTTTATCCTCATATTAATCAAAACACGAAGAGATTAGCATACAAAAAGTATTATCAATGGACAGCAGCTGCACAACAGAACTGATGCAGTTGTGGTCGATGTATTGAAATTTCAGTAAAAACTTTTATAATTTATCTATAAATTGCACCTCTTAAGCCATGTTTGTATGTCTTATCTGCTTTTCGTTACAAATTTGACCTTATTCTTTATTCTCCCCTATTTTTCATCAACAGCCGAAGATAAAACAGATATCTTTGGATCAAGTCTATGGAAACATACGACATCAAAGAAACATCAATGAAGTTTATAGAATGTTAGATGCCAACAACAACAGTGATGACGACATTGAAAATAAGCTCGAACTCCACCCAGCAGACAACGACGCCGCGTTGCCAAAGAAACGCAGGCGGAAAAGATTCAGGAAAACTTCTCGTAACAAAGATGGCGGAAGAGGAAGCAGTCAGAAAGAGGCGGAACACGCCAGGCTGGAGGCACGGAACGTCATCTCTGGTATAACAAACGACGAAGGAACGGGCATGGGATACGAGAATGGCGCGCAAAGCAGACACAAATCTAGTTGGTCTAAAACAACTGAAGGTGAGATAATGGCATAAGTTTAGCTTGTTCCTTGTTACAAAGACGACATATCTTAGCGATGTCGTCATCAAATTCAGCGTTACTACCTTCAGGAAAAATAAAGTTCGGGAAAACGATATCTTTCATCTTAATATTGCTAAAATGTTAACATTTGTGTGATTTTTAATTTATTGCGACAAAAAAATATGTTTTCTCGCCCGTCAGACAAATAATTCTTGACACTTAAAAGTACATTTTTTAACAAAAGGTTGAAACGTCACAAAATATCCTACATAAAATGTGTACGTATATCAGGTATCCTTCATTAATAATAACATTTACAATTGTTTGAACCTATAGCGTTAATTTATACTTTAAAAAAAAAAATAAATCAAAAGTATGTGAAAGTCTTGCATTTTGAAACTGCAGCACGCGTTTATTGTTGTTCTATCCTAGTTTTAGTCTAAGTCGAAATGGTTTAAGATCAGTGTTGTTCCACAAAGAATTTGGTACCATCAAAGGCCTTTTAAAAATATGGAAATAAAGCGAAGACCTCTTATATATATATATATTAGAGCTGTGTAAATTAATTTTTCTATTAATCGTTACAATTTTTTTCGATTAAAATAATTTTTATCGAATAAATATCGATTAAAATTGAAGGAAATGTTTTTTAAATGTTATTTATTAATAAGTAATTAATTATCAATAATTAACACTTGGGATAAAAGATGATCCTTATGTTTTTGTTAATTATTAGTTTCTATACAGATGTATTACTTTTATACTTTTAAAATTAATTTGAAATTTTTATCCAAGTGCCTAAACTTTAATGCGTTATTTTTATTGCTAACTAGACTATGCTTTAGAAATGTATACAGATTTTTAAAAATTTTTTATAGTTAAATATTAATTTAAATTAAAACTTATAATTTGTTAATTACAAATGCTGACTCTTTTTAAATAATATTTTTAAAAAAAATATTAATTGTAATTGTAATAAGTTTTGAAATATATATATATATTTCTTTACAACTTATTGGAAATTAATGAAACATACCTTGAAATTACTCTCAAGGAATTGTTAATATTATTTTTTTTTTCCATTGTATAATTAACTAAAAAAAAATATTTTTTTAAAGACAGGGGAAAGTAACTCAATAAAACAAAACATGTTAATTGCCTGTTCTTGTTACTTTCCTTGAAATTTTCAGTTTAATGACGTCATACATCTTTAAATTTACCTTTAATCCAAATTATTGATTAATTAATCGGTNGCTTGCCACTGACTTTAGTTAGACCCACGATATATATATATACGCACACACACACACTCACACACATATAAATATACTTATTTATTTATTTATTATAAATTAAAGATTGATTATATCCTATACAATTTGCGCCTAAGCATGTCTTTCGCCGCCACATAATATTGTAATGTGACGCCATTGATTCAGTTTATATTAATGTGTTTAAAGTTTGAAGGGACCAATGTTAAAACAGCGGCGGTTTATTTGATGTGATTTTATTTGTAGGTTAATAACCCACTGTGTTTGCGGATATGTTTGTGTGTGTTGTAACGTGTTTTTCTATACACACTTTACTTAAGCATCTGTATTCACATAAATAATATCTATAAAAAAAAAATCCTATTCGTTTGAATAAGGTCACGCTTAGGATGAAAAAAACTTTTTGAAGAGTTTTTTCCATGGGAAAAGTAATCATAAGAACAGGTATTGAAGAGCTAATGAATGATAAAACATTCATTTTCAAAACATTGGGTAGATTTCTAGAAGAATGCCGTTGCATGGCATACACTTCGTATAAAAACTGTACTGTTCTTGAAGGTGTGAAGATATTTAGTGTAGATAAATTAGGGCTGCGGAAATTAACGATTAATTTCTCGATTAATCGGTAATTTTTTTATCCATTAAAATTATTTTAATCGAATATATATCGATTAAAACTACGAACAGCATTCTCTTCAATTTTTTCGTTTTATTATTTAATTATTAATAATTAATAATAGTTTGCTTTTTTACGTACAAACTTCTCCATTTAAAAAAAAAAAGATTTTTAAGGTTAACTTTAAAATAAGCTGATTTTATAAGGAAAATGATATAAAAATTAAGCATTGTTTTTACTTTATTAACAATAACGAAATTTAAATTCATTGACATTATATATTTTTGTTACTTCCTTTGAAATGTTCAGTTTAATGACGCCACACATTGTATTTTTAGCTTTGATAAAAAATTATCGATTAATTATTTGGTAATTTTTCAAAAGTTAACGATTAAATTTAAATTAATCGATAACAGCCCTAAAATAAATATCATGGGTATTACATCTTATATATATATATATATATATGATCAAGCTTCAGTGATTGCGTGTCGGATAAATACACTAGCAACAACTCATGTTGTGACAAGCTGTTATGATTTTATTTGAGCAATATTATATAACGGGGATACAGTTTTAAGCTATTAAGTTTGCGCTCATGGGGTGTATAAGTGGCCCATTTCTCACTTCCATGTAGCAGCATACTGATGACGCAGGCTCGATAGACACACAGTCTGGTTTTCTCAGTTAGATTGATATTTTGAAAGACCCCTTTATTTAGTTTAAACATTGACCATTGATATACATATATTTATTTCGTTTCAGTGCTACAAGCCGCAATCGATCACTTGCGCCGCCAAGAGTCCGACTCTGCCGGGTTCGAGTGTCAAGTTCCCACACCGTTCTTCCACCGTCCCCAACAGCCCTGGACAATCTTCATGCCAGATTGCATCAAACTGTATCGATGTATGACCTTCACGGGCTGCTGCAAACCACCCAAAATTTGCTCGCCCAAGAAGGTTCAATTAGTGTTGTTTTAGTCCCAGGTCCTATTTTAGTTTTAGGTTTTATTTCGTTTTGTCTGTAATAATTTTAGTTTTAGTCTAGTTTTAGTTTTAGGCCAAATTTTAGTTTTCGTTTTAGTTTTTGTCGACTAAAACTAAAACACCTGAGTTTTAGTTTTCGTCTTATTCATTTTAGTTTCACTTTTAGTTTTAGTCTTGTAAACACCAATAACTAATAACATCATTGTTCATGACCAATTTTTGAAACAGATTGAAGCATAATAATAGCAGTCACAGAGATGACAGCTCAGTGTACTGAGACTGAGTCCATTCACTCAAATGTCACATTATAAATCACACTATCACATTGTGTTATATGCCAATGCCATGACTAACTTTTTGACTATGTTGTAGACTAGCAGACTTGCAGTGCATGTACAAAAAACAACAACAACAACTAAAAACGTAATAATAATAAGAAACCAAAAATGTAAGTCAAAATTGAAACAAATGTATTCATTCTAAGACCTAGAACTCTGAACTAACTAAACTAAGTAACAACAGTTCACTTGAAGGGTGAAGACTAAACATCAAAACAAATGACTGTTCAGCTTGAGAAAGACCCGTTTTTCTAAACTCTAATTAGTGCTGTTTCTTTTCCCAGTAGTCAAATACCACAAAAAGAAAAAATTCTCTCTACGTAATCGTCCGAAGCTGGTGTACTCAAAATATCTAAAGCCAATGGTGCAAGCAACGGAAACGTTTTTTGAACGTTCTGTGATTGCCAGTAGCTTAATCCATTGCCATCCTCACTGACTGCTGTGGCAGTTTCTTGATAGTGTAACAAATAATTTTCCAGTTCGTCTTCAGGCCTACGAACTGCAGATATAATATTATTGATGGGTGTGGTGTTCGCAATGTGTTGCGTCAGGGACTTAAAGCGCTTGAGAGGAGGTCCAGATGTAGTCAGGGCTGTTGAACCAACGCTATCAGGAGACGCAGTTGCAGTGATATTTCGTTTAGGACCAGCAGCCTAAAGCACTTGACCAAGCTGTGCACTTACTGCGGCTGCTGCTGCTGAGGCAGTTTCTTCTCGCAAAACAAACTGTTTTGCTGCATTTAGAAGATGCTCTTCTCCTTAAATGAACAGAGCTGACACAGTTGTAGAATCAAGCAGGCAACTGCATAAGGTATAGGTTCAAAAATATCAGACTCTGGTTCCAACGCAAACTCAAATCGTCGCCTCTAGCCATCCAAAAAGGTGACTGCTAGCTCTTTTAGTGATGCGTCCAGAGCTTGATCAGACTGTGCCTCAAGAAGATGATATTATATGTCCATAAGTGCTGGAATTACTGATGACATAACAACTTTATCGCCGTCGAGTAAACGTGTATGTTCGGCGAATGGTTGCAGAAGCTTCAGTAACTGATCTATTTTTTGCCAATCACTTGAAAGAAGAGTTTCCCTTTCCATTTATTTCGCTACTGCATTCACACTAACCTTCAGTTCATTTAGTCGCTGCAGTAGAAGGAATGTGCTTGACCACCTTGTGGGACAATCTGCAATAAGAGTTTTCTTGCTCTTCAACACTAGCTTTTGGGTTGAAACAGATGGTTTTCTAAACTTTTCAACCATACGCCTCGCTGAATCAAGTATCGGTTGTATGGCAGCACACTTTGACATCTCATTAACAACTAGCTGCATAGATTGAAGCACATATGCGTTTCAATTTCAAATAGTGATCATCAACAGTCGTTTCTGCCCTTGCATCCTCATAGTCTTTATCTTCATTAATATTGTCAAACTCATCATCATCTTCCTCATCAGAATCAGTGCCAGTGCCAGTTTCGCATCTATCAACAAACATGGTTTTAAAAGCTTTTATCATGTTAGTGACATTGTCCGTAATAACTAGCATGACTTGTCTAGCTTTTATACCCCATTTTTCGAAGCAATCGCTAACTTTAGGAGCAATCATATCACTTGTATAACAATGACTAACAGTAAACACTTTCAGTGTTAAATGTTCACCTTGCTGTATAATTTGATTGCACAAACAGCTGAAAGAGCAAGGAACGCTGCCGCCAGGCCCCTTTTAAGACTAAATATCCAAGCAAAGCATGTTGTATATTCTCTTTAACTTTCTTTTTGAGTTCTTCACACGCCGATTTTAAAGCCGTTTGTATAGCTGTACGGCCTGGTACTTGCAACTTGGGATCCATTGCCTGGCAGAACTCTCTGAATGCCTCATGCTCAACCTGTACATGTAAATTGCATTCTTTCATTATTGTAATTATTTTACAATTTACATTTTATGATTGCATAATAATTATCATGTAGCAATATACAGCCATTTTTATTTATTCTTATATTGATTCAATAAAATGAATAACATTTAACAGTTTTGCTATTTTAGCTGCCCTGTGTACAAATTTTAACTGTTTGAAGTACTCTAACAATTATTTTTCTCAAGCCCTGTCCTGTCCCATAATAAAATTTGTGATACTGCTGCCCATATTAATACACATAAAATTATAATGAAAAAGTTTTATTTTACAATTTAATGTTCGTAAGGTTATGATGCTACATGTATGGTATGTCACATGTGTCTTTATGTGACTCTTTGTTTATAGGTTCTAAGAAGTAGTAACTACTAAGAAATAAATAATACATTATTACTTACCAACGACGTGGAAACAACAGTTTTTGCTATGAATCGTGTTAGAGCTTGCATTCTAGAAATATTTTCAGCAGACTTGTACAGAATATTTGTGTTTATTAAGTTTATTACCAAACATGTCGGTAATTTTCCTTGAGGCAGAAGAGTTGGAAGCTGGCAACTTGGTTGATTTACTGGGTGCTGCCGCTACTTTAGTCTTCTCTTTCTCTTCCATGGCATCATTTTCTTTATTGTGGCAAGCTTTTATTTTAAATACCGTTTTAGATTTGTGGGATTCCTTCCCACGAGCATTCTTTCGCATTTATTACCGTCGTTAGTCACCAAACATTCACTTTTGTTTAAATCTATACGGTACGTGAAATAATCCCAAACATCACTCGATTTTAGGCGTCCACTAACTCCACCAACACCAGTTCCTGCTGTTGTCATTGTCAACTTTCAACGTTAATTAATTGTATTATTTTGATGACTTATATTATCGCCCAGTTGATACGCATGCCCGATCATCAAAGAAATTAGGTCATAATAATTTCTTCGCAGTACCGGAAAGGAACGATAAATGGGGATTTTAGTTTTTATTTCGTTGGGGAGTTTTAGTTTCAGTTTTTATTCAGTCTTTTGTCTATCAGATTTAGTTTCCGTCTAGTTTTAGTCTTGTTGCTAATTTTAGTTTTAGTTTTAGTTCTCGTTGACGAAAAGGTCAGCATTTTCGTTAACGAAGGTTTTAGTTTTAGTTTTCGTCGACGAAAACAACACTAGGTTCAATAAGTCCGGATGGCTTTTCTGGTTAGTTTCTTAGCTGTTGCTTTCATTACATCTTTTAGGGCAAAACATACTAGCAGCGCAGATCTAAATTTCAACAACTCAAAAAAAAAAAATATTTTTTTAAACAAAAAATTATTCTTTTAACATTTAAAAGTTTATTTTATATGAAAAACTACTTGTAATACCAACATTTCCAAAATCCTTACAATTTTCTTCATGGCTTGCCACTGACTTTAGTTAGACCCACGATAGAGTTCAGTCATCTGATCTGTGAATCTACTATTAATGCCGTCGCAAGATTTATAAAATATTTGTTTATGTTACTTTGCCATTTATTTTAACAGACAATATCATTGAACCAAAAATATTTATGTTTTTATATTAAAGATTTTTGTTTACAATTATTCTGTAATAATCGTCTCACTGAACAGTATTTTATAGATTAAGTCAAATTTGTAAAAATAACTTGTACTTTTGTAATTTTCATATTTATTGATTTTCTTTAAATTTTTCCGCGCTCCGTATCCACAGGTCGTTCATCTTCCTACAATGCATTCGCCACAAGATGTATATTTGAGTTATGATGATGTGGGGGCTGTTTCAATGATATTTGAGAATCACACCGAGTGCGAGTGTGCAGTGCCCAAAAAGAGAAACATGTAAGGAGAAACGTGTGTGGCGTACCATTTAAGTTGGTGCCCGGTCGATGGATTTGGGCAGATAATATGCGTGACGTAATCTTTGTATGGGAATGAAAAACTACAGGACCGATACATTTAAGTTTGTTTGGGTATTTTGGTTTGATAAGTGTCCGTGTACGGTAAATCTTGTATGTCAATCTTCATTATGTGGGTTGTATTTTTAAATCTTATGTGGTTTGCGTCTTAAGACATTCTTGAATCATGGTTAGTTCGCATAATCAACCTGTGGTTAGTAACGTTAATTTTTAAAGTGTAGTTTGTATTTTCGGGCTAGCAATCTGTGTACAAAGAGAGGCACTTACATGTTCCTCCTTATAGTTATTAAAGAAAGAATTTGTATATTTTGTGGCCTATGATGAGAAAAACAAATCGATTTCCTTTTACAAAATCAAATAACAAATTTTTCTAAGCGCTGATGTAAATTGGGGTGAAGTGTGTATGATATTTGTGTAGGGGTGGGGATGGAAGAAATTTCGAAGTCGATTTTCGATTTGATAATACTGCTTTCAAGGCTCAATAATAACACCTTTCGCACTACTGTGATATGGATGAAAGTTAACTTCACAGCACTTCCGAAGCCAGAAAGTAACTATCTAAGTCCAATCTATTTAACAGTGTACAAACCATCTTATTATGTGCTAACTATCACAGACTGTACAAAATATTTTCTTTTCATCTAACCAGATGTGATCGAGCTTGTCCCACTCCGTTCATTGTCAACGTGGAGCTATCAAATTGCAATTGTATCTGCCCCCAGACCCATCCTGAACTGATGCAGGAATGCAACTTTGTACAACAAGGACTCAAACCGTTGGCTGAGAAGGACAAAGAGTGAGTAGAGGATACCCCCCCCCCCCCCAACCAACACTTTCATGGAAGTAGAGTACAATTATATATGAGCCGGGTGTAGTTAATTTGTACATAGATCAAACAACAATATCTAGGTCAAGTCAGAATTTTTTTACAATGGTCTACCAGGGACGTGGTAGTTGTTAACCAGTGTGTACGGGATACTGGTCTATAGAAGAGCGTGGCAGTGTTAATCTCATCTTTCTGTCCATGAAGTAAGAAAGCGATCAGGATATGGAGCTCTGAGCTTCATTGTAGAACTCTTCCAGTCATAACCATGACATGTAAAGTCCACAGCCCTATTACTAGAACTCTGCTCATTGCCTGCGTTGATTTCCTGAGACACATGGAGTCTCTGGCTTGGATGATTTATCTAAATTTGAATATGAAAAATGTGCAGGTCATAAGTTGCCATCTGGCCTTCGCTGAATAGTTTCTTTTTATATGTATACATACTCATCATTGGCTAAGACAGGATTTTCTCAAGTTTCTGTGTAAAAATGTATGTAATTCTGTAAGCTGTTAATCAGATAGGCTATTTGCACTCTTTCGAACTTTAACAAATCAAGTTCTTATTTGATCAACGCATTGACAGTATTTGATTTTTATCTTGCTGGCTGCATTGCATCTGAAAAGTGATTAAAATTGAAATCTGTTGGAGATTAACGTGAAAGGTGTTGGGGCAACGTAGTAAAACATATGATGTATTTCTGATAGGACGTTGGTATGGATGCAACGTCTCTTAACTTTTTTATAATAATATGTAAAGAGCCTGAAAGAGAAAAAGCTCCTGATTAACCCTGTAATTATTTTCTTATCCATAGATGCGTGAAGTCCACTGAATGCTACTCTCCCCCTTGCGAGAGAGGTGTATTTGACGTCCCCATTGTCTTGTGTCCCCTGTCTACCACATACGCTCTTCCAAGCCACCAGTTCCTAAACCCCTTAAACCACAGCGATTACAGAAGTCATATTCCAGGCTTCGCCAAGAACGAAACACGGGGAGACATAGATCTGCCGTTTAAGGTTCTGTCCACCACCAAGTCTCCAGCGAGAATAAAAAATGAGCAGGCCGTGGCCAGCGTTCTGGCTAGACAAAACCCACACATCAGTTCTGCTTATCACGAGCATCAACAACATGGCCTGCCTACGACACAAAAACCAGACGTCGAAGTCAACGAAAACGCTTCAATGGAGGTAGCAAAATGTATTGCCAAGATGCCTAGCCCTGGTATGAGTGGCAGCTATCATGAAAATTATCGCCCCTTAAGACCACTTCCGGTTTTATCGGAAAATGTTAACGAAAAGGTAGGAAAAATCGACGACACTTTTATGAATTTGTCTACCACCAAGTCTTCAGAAAGAATAAAATATGAGCAAGCCGTAGCCAGTGAACTCGCTAGACTAAACCCACACATCAGTTCTGCTTATCACGAGCATCAACAACATCGCCTACCTACGAAACCAAAACCAGACGCGAAAAAAGGAGAAAACGCTACAATTGAAGTAGCAAAAATTATTGCCAAGATGCCCAACCCTGGCATTAGTGGCAGCTATCATGAAAATTATCGGCCCTTTCGTCCACTTCCGAAAAAGGTTAGCGTAAATGAGAGCCTATCGTCAAACAGCTCTTTGAATAACATGACGCAAACGTCAAACGGTACTCTCGAAACCGTCAGAGATATCTCGTCTAACCACCATAACAAGAGTAGAGGGGGGATCCACGACGACGCTTTACCTATAAGCAACCTTAGGAATGTTAACACTTCCATTTTATTAACCTCCGTCTCCCCGCCCAAAGACACGACTAGCTTCGTGTTGCAAGAACCCGATACAGACTCGGAGATTCAGTTTACCACACCAAATATGGAGCTTGAAGTGGAGGATGGCGAACAGCTTCCTGGGGTGGCCAAACGCGTCTAAGGACCGACGACCCGTGCTTTCTTTCTTTCTTTCTTTCTGTCTTTCTTTCTGTCTTTCTTTCTGTCTTTATTTTTATTTATTTCTTACTTTCTTTCTTTCTGTCACTTTATTTTCTTTCTTTCTTTCTCTTTATTTTCTTTCTTTCTTTCTATCTTTCTATTAATCTTTCTTTCTAACTGTCTTTTTATTTTCTTTCTTTCTTATTTTTTATTTTCTTTCTTTCTTCCCAATTTCTCTCTGTCTTTATTTCTTTTCTCTTTCTTTCTTTCTCTTTCTTTCTTTCTTTCTTTCTATTTCTTTTTCTTTCTTTCTGTCTCTTTGTTGTCTTTCTTTCTCTTCATTTTCCTTTCTTTCTCTTTGTCCTTCCTTTTTTTCTTTCTATCTTTCTCTTTATTTTACTTTCTTTCTTTCTGTCCTTCTTTCTTTCTCACTATTGATTGTTTTAAAGATGATATTGTCCTATCAATTCTTTGCTGCAGGTGTAATAAAATCACACCACCGAGAAAGGAGATTGCATACGAGTTTGCTTTAGAAAACACCTTTATATAATAAATAAACAGTCCAGTCCTTTCCCTTAACACACAACACTTGCTAATTTTATTATTTTACTGTTTAAAATTCTTCATTCTATAATTTTTACATAACTTTTTATTAACGTATTTTTTTTTTTTTTTTGCTTTATAGTCTAAACATAATAGTAATGTGTTTGTTTCAACTTCTAAATCAACATTTTAAATCATCTGTAGATCTAATTAAGGAAAAATTGTTCCACTGATTAAAATTATCCATTAATAAAACATATCTCACTTTGTATTTCCTGTTTTTCCAAATAGATTTCAGATTGTTTAAAATGCGTTTAAAAAATGTAGAAAATAAAATAGACTATTTCCTTTAAATAAAATCCATCTAGATTTGAGGTATATTTACACTACACTAATAATGCGGGTTCATTAAGCGAGACAAAGAATATTTTTTTAAAATACATTATTTATAACAGCAATTGTGTCATGATTTATTTCCGGAAGACTTTTTGTCTGTTATATTTTTAAGATGAAGTTGTTGGAAATTTTATTTTCAAATCAACTAAAAGTCGTAAGCAATCTTTGAAGATAAAGACCCAGTTTCCGTTTGTATTCACGTTTCTTTTAGTTTTAATTTTCTTTATTTATGTAACTATAGTAAGTGTGTGACTCGACAGGTGCGAGATTGTTTCGAGGTCAAATACCGCTAAGTTTTTAAGGCTGTCTGTGACCTTGGCGATTTTATTTGGTTATTCAGACAATTTAGCAAACTTATAGAAGGCTCCTACTTGTCCAATTGTATGGACATTAGCCAATAAAATGGTTATAGAAGCAATATAGTCGTGTTATATGGATAGTTTGACTACATAGCCAACTTACTTGGTTATATAAGCTATTTAGCCACATAACACGGCTATAAAGCTATTCAGCTCTTAGACCGGTTTACGGGTCATTTAGCTTACGTACAGGGTTAATTTTGCCACAGAAATGGTTCTATTGTTAATTTAACCGACTTACATGGTTATACATTCCACTAACCCACTTTACATGGTTTTTCAGGCCTTGTAGTAACCTCATACGGTAACTAAATTCCATTTGGCGGCTAGACAACGAGTCGATAGTGCGCTCACCTCACAATCTGAGTGGCGTGGCATCTAACCCACTTTACATGGTCATTCAGGGCTTGTAGTACCCTTATACGGTAACTAAATGCCATGTGGCGGCTAGATAACGCGTCGATAGTGCGCTCACCTCACACGCTGAGAGGAACGGCATCTAACCCACGTTATAGCCCCAATAAAAACGTTGATTAATAATGACTATTACGTAAAATTCCTCCGCTGACCTGGAGAGGAGATGGGCGCCGCCAAGGTCTACCAAGCACCGATTAAGTTCCAACGTATACATTAGACCCATCAGCAACCACGAGCTTATGTGACCTTCTCTCACTACACACACACACACACACACACGCATGCACGCACGCACGCACGTACGCACGCACACACGCACTCACACGCACACACACACACACACGCACGCACGCACGCATGCACGCATGCACACACGCACACACACACGCACACACACACGTACGCACGCACGCACGCACACACGCACGCACGCACACACGCACACACACACACACACACACAACACACATTACACACACACAAAATGCCATTTATATAACAGACAGCACTATGCAGACCATTTTGCCTTCTTTTTTGCTTACACGCCAATATGCTACCTCATATTATGCAGTTGTTTGGTTACTTGACATCTTTATATGGGCCACAGCCCAACAGTATATGGAAATAACAGGCTGAAAAAGTAACATGCTCATATATATTGGTAGGAAAGAGTGAGTTACCTTATAAATTATAAAATAGTAAACGATGTGGGGAAAAAAACAAAATCCGATTGAAAGTATCTATGCGACAGAAGATAAACATTTGAAGGTTCACAGTCCACTAACAGAAATTCCTGTTACGGAGACTCTTTTTTTTATATCTTTGGGAAGCTCTATTCAATATGTTCCGAATTTCTTCAAATTTTTATTCGAACTCTAACTATTTAACACGACGATTTATTGTTAATTTACAATAATAACTTAATGGAAAATATACCATACATGATGAACCTTGGCGTAACTTACGCCGCAGACTTGATCGTCATCGATTGTGCAAAGTATTGAGGGGGGGGGGTGAGAGAACAGACACAAACAGAAGCACGAAGTAATGAAAAAATGCGAGTAAACGTGCACAGTGGACACATGTGTACAGCGGTTGTTGTTTTTACTACCAACCAAAAACTGTGATTTTCCGACTGTATGGCTTGTCATATTGTTGATAATCAGAAGAATCTGGACAGTGACGTGACAACGCTATCGGTTGCAGGAAACGAGAGTTCTATAAATTCTAAAAGGATTTTCAAAAATGAAAATTTTTAGGGTTTGAGTTAGGATTAGCTTTAGAATTTTCGGAATATTGAAGGTTTTAGGGTTTGGGTTAGGTATAGCTATAGAATTTAAATTTTAGCTTTTTTAAGGATGTGCCATATCAACAAAGATGGCCGCCGGTGACGTCACGGTCGAGATTCTTCGAATTAACCCATATTATAATTAAGAAGTTTAGCATCTTTTGAACGATTATCTTCTAACCTCCTACGGAGGATTCCATGTCCGCCCGACACTCACTTTAGCCTTCGTACTGCAGTACTATGACGAATACCACCCCCACGGGAAAGAGAGATTTTTAAAGAGATTGATGCCCAAGTTCTCGTGGAGCTACAGAAGAACTCTAAGGCCTGAGGACAGACGGTAGGAAAAAAAAACTGTAACGTTAAGAATAGTCTTTTTTTTAGAATGAGTCCCAGTACTCAGTCCCCCGAAGAGTTATAAAGATTAAGACCTGTAACAAACTTCTCGTGTTTGACAGACATAATGTTGGCCATCTTTACCGTAACAATTCTCTTTACTTCAGGTAAATGGATTGATTTTCTAAGAAACAATAATGATTTTATCACACACTCTGTGAGACTAGATTCAGTCTTAAAACAAGACACAACTCATTTTTAATAGATTTTCTGATATACATTATTTATTTACTTTTATTAAAACGGTATTTTCAACACTGCAANATATAAATAAAAAAAAAAAAAAAAATTATAATAATTTAGATAACATCACCTCCCCGCAAATATTTCTCAACCCCATCGACGGGAGGTGTCCTACTTTACCATTAGTTGGTTAGAAATTAGAAACAAGTGTCTTAACTGAACAATTGTCTTATTTTGGTTGCGTAGGAGGTCATCGATCTTTTATTTTGTTGACGACATTTTCTTCTTGTCTTGGCCAAACGTTCAACTTAAATAAATAATCTCTAAAGTTATTGTTTTTTTCTTTCTTCTCAAAACTTACTACACACACGAACGCTATATACCAGACACTAATACTGTAGTGTCATTTTCAGATGTAAGTAATGAGTTTTATATCATTCTACAGGCCTTGTAGTGAGGCAAAATTCTTGAATACAGAGAACATTCACAAATAAGTATATCAATCTTTAAAAAAATGAAACATTAAAAAAAAAAAAATCTCGAGATGCAAATTTACATTATGTATATGTGAAAATTTGTAATTGCCTTTTCAGTCGATTTGAGTCAATTCATGAGATTAACTTATATATTTAAAAACACATTTTAAGTTTATTTATAGAAATATTTATAGACCAGACCATCAACAAAACAAAAAAAAAAAAAAAAAAAAAAAAAAAAAACCTGAAACGCGTTAACTTTTACCGTTATAATTAACATTGTGATCTGGGTGACGTTTCAATATTAATTAAATTTTGGGACTTGAGCTCGTTATCGTGTAAACAGCCTAGTTAGAATGTTAGAGTTATTTTATTCAGGGCAATTAATTATCAATGTAAAAGCTGTGGTCTAAAGCAGGTATATAAATTTATTTATAAATGGCACCATCTATTCCCAATAATTGACTAGTATATATTATATATATATTATTTTTATAAAATTTCGATGGTTTCTAATCCAAATAATTGGACGGTCTCTGTATCAAATATTTCATAATCTCTGTGACAAAGAACGGGATATTTTTAGTACCCAATAGTTGGATGCTCTCTGTCACCAATAATGAGATGGTATCTGTACCCAATAGTTGGATGTTCTCTGTTGCCAATAATGAGATGGTATCTGTACCCAATAGTTGGATGTTCTCTGTCACCAATAATGAGATGGTATCTGTACCCAATAGTTGGATGTTCTCTGTCAACAATAACGGGATGGTATCTGTACCCAATAGTTGGATGTTCTCTGTCAACAATAACGGGATGGTGTCTGTACCCAATAGTTGGATGTTCTCTGTCAACAATAACGGGATGGTGTCTGTACCCAATAGTTGGATGTTCTCTGT
>MUZC01004570.1:141557-160220 GCA_002072015.1 Radix auricularia | reverse complement strand
TTTTTTTTTTTTTTTTTTTTAATTTTTGTTGTTGTTGTTTTTTTTTGCGAGACAATTTTTCAAATGAAAATGTTTGTTTGAAATAAATGCAGTAAATTATATCTAAGGAGAAATATCTGTCAACGGGAAATGTACTTTGATACATCTTTTTCTCTCAACGTGAAACAGAAATCGCAAACACAAAAAGGTTTTGGCGCTTTAAAAGAGAATCATATAAATCTAGATAAGGAAAATAAAAGTCCTCAGCCAAAAATAATGATGCTAGAGATAAAAGCCGCGTTTGTTAGTAAAAAAAATCCCTTCTGTGACAGTAACTTCGCTTTGAAATACGCCGATTGATACTAGCTAATGTTGTTTATCTACCCCCCTCTCCTCCCTTCATTCATCTAACCCACACCCCTTGCATTCGCCTGTGCTTCTTGTGTGAATTAACACGTGTTAACCTAGAAAAACGATGTACAACAATTTCAAATGGGTAAGTCGTCGGCCGTGGGGCGGGACTGCATAGAGATGAATGAGGCCGTGTTTGGTATTGTTAATAAAAACATCCCTGCTTTAAACATTAAAGTTACTTTGAAATACGCCGACATAGGATTTCCGATTGTAGAAGTTGTTTATCTCCCCCCTCTCCCCCCTCCATTCGATTGAGTTTTGCGTGTTCGTTCCCACGAGTGCCTCATTAAAAAAAAAAAATACACCAAAATTTGTGATTTTTAAAAAGTCAATAAATTGGTTACTAACAGTCTAATAAAATAAAATGGAGAAGGCGATCATACATTTGTGACGAAGGGGGTGTGTGTTTTAGAAATGTGACATCACATCAAAACGTGCAACTTAAAATGAAAATGCCACTTAAAAACTTGAATGCTTACAATTTATTTATTGACGATTTACATGAATTTACACGTGTATTGATTTAATTTAATAGAGTTCAACTTCACATTAAATACAAACTTAAGTGACAATAAAGTTATTTCACAAATGCTTATTTTCAAAAAAGGGGTACATCTACTATGGGGGAGGGGGGCGCGGCTGCAAATCTTTGTTCTAAGGGGGTTCTAAGTTTTTGTGACAATGGCGGGAAGGGGGGCGCGGCTGCAAATCTTTGTTCTAAGAGGGTTCTAAGTTTTTGTGACAATGGCGGAGAGGGGGGTATAAATCAGCCAAAATCACGTGAGGTCACTTCTAGACGTCAGCCGTGTGGTTACTGAGAAATAAGGGGCATGGAAGGTTGCTAGGTTGCATAATATAGCTGTATGACGGTGAAAATTATGCGATGTTTTGAACGGGTAACCCGGGTACCCGTTCGAAATTTGGACGGGTACCCGGGCAACATTTTTCAAAAAATTGACAGCCCTAATCTTTACCCAACCTTGTGAAGGAATCTGTAGAATCTTCCTTGATTGTCTGAACTCATCTCTTCAGCTCTCGCTGCCTACACGGATCCTCACTGTGTGGGGGGCAGAGAAGGGGTCGTCCACTTGTTTGAATGGAAGTGGAACGACATCGCGGCGGAATGTGAACGGTTCCTGGGGCCCTACGGATTCTGTGCCGTCCAGGTGAGTGTCACGTGTGTCCAGTGGGTGCTAAATAAAGTACTTGATACCGACATTCGTGAAATAGGGATGTTCATAATATGGCGAAAAACTATTAATAGAAATATTATATATACATTTATCTTTAGTAAGGACAAATTTATAAAAAAAATAATAATAAAAGATACGAGTCAATACGTGAATGTAGGTCTATTGAGAATGATTGATCTTATCAGCTAATTTTTGTTCTTCGTTAATTTAAGACAGCTTATTGGACTTGCAAAATAAAAACCATTTAGTAATTTTACTAAGCCAACAATTTTGAGAACATAGTGATTTGACTGTATTTATGCCTCAAAACTTTGTTTCGCTAAAATGTAATCTAAAAAAAGAACATAACGAAATGAGTTATGACGTTTACCGGTTTTAGAAATGAAGAACCCTATAGATATCCACCTGTGGCGTCGTAAAAGCCACCGATTTAAGTAAGTTACCGAAAAAAACACACACTTTGTATTACCGAAGAGGAACGCAAATTAAAAAGACATGATAACACTGAAGTTTCACTATTTTAAAAAAAAATAACAAGGAGGACATATCATTGAGATTGTGTAATTTGTATTAAACGCTTGTTCAAGCATTTGAATGCACGCTCTGACTGAAGGCTGTCGATCGTATGTAAACGCTGTATGTTGTGTAACGTTTCAGACCTCCCCGGCCAATGAGAACCGCATCGTCACAAATCCCAACCGTCCCTGGTGGGAGCGTTACCAGCCAGTCAGCTACAAGTTGCAGACCAGGAGCGGCACAGAGGCGGAGTTCAAAAGTATGGTCCAGAGGTGTAACGCTGCGGGGGTCAGGCAAGTATTTCTATTTATTAGTTCCGTTGGTGTACATTTTTTTATTTGAGAAAGCCAACAGAGTTGTAACTCTCTCTTTTTTTTTTTTTTTGGGGGGGGGGTATGAAAATATTATCGCTTAAAAGTCTAGATGTGTTTAAAAAAAAAGTTATAGTGAATTTATAGGTAATGAATGTACAAAATATCTCTTTATACAATTACAATACACGATAAAAATATTTCACTATGAAGGCTATGACTGTTAACAGTCAATGATAGAAGCGTTTTTGTTGTGAAAGTTTTTTATCTTCACTTTGTTTTGGACACAATGAACGTAGTATTGTCTTAACAACTAATTATATGTAACAAAGACACTTCAAAGCTACAAATAGCCATTCCAAGGTGAACTTTGTAATATACATTGACACTGACCATACAAATATAAATATAGAATACAACTATAAACATATCCTCAAACTATAAACGTTGCCTAGAACTATAAACGTTGCCTACAACTATAAACGTTGCGACAACTACAAACATGGCCTACAACTATAAACATAGCCTCAAACTATAAACGTTGCCTACAACTATAAACATAGCCTCAAATTATCAACGTTGCCTACAACTATAAACATAGCCTCAAATTATCAACGTTGCCTACAACTATAAACATAGCCTCAAATTATCAACGTTGCCAACGTTGCCTACAACTATAAACATAGCCTCAAACTAACTATAATCATTGCCAAATCTAGAATCTACGTCGATGTCGTCATCAATCACATGACCGGCGTGGGCGGAACCGGCCACGGGACAGGCGGTTCATCTTATGACGCCAATGCCCTGCAGTTCCCCGGTGTTCCCTTCGGGCCGACAGACTTCAACGACGGCAGCAACTGCCACACCAGTGACCTGAGCATACACAACTACAACAACCCCGAAGAAGTCAGGTGAGTGGATCTTCAGATCACGTCTGACGTTGTCATACGTGGCATTGATATAATGGTATCTTTGCTTTTATTATTGGCCAATAATTATGGACAATACAATATTTTAAATTGTGAAGTATTAAGGACATAATTTGAATAATTAATTTAAAAATAACATAATGATAATATTACTTTTAAACAGTTTTTGCTGTTATCGTCAAAGAAATAGTTCGCAAATTTTATTGAATGGGATAAAAATTTGTTTTAAATAGTGAAGTATTTTTGAATGAAGTTTTTAAATGTAAAAATCCACTTTTTGGGGAATTATTAGACAGAAAAAAACGATTGCTACAGTAACATGAATATAGAAAACGTTTATTGAATTAGCTGATAGCTGATCAAACTAGAGGGGTGTGTGTGTGTGTGTGTGTGGGTGTGTGGACCACTCTAGCGGTATTGGTAAGAGAAGACATATTACATACTTTTTAATCTAGATGATCACTCGCACATCTTATCTTATATGTTACAGACGCTGCTTCTGACCCAGTCAAACTGCAGAAATGTGATTTTTTTAAAAAAAATACTTTTTTTAAAATTTATTTTTTTACACTTTTTTAAACTATAGAAACTGTCGCCTGGTTGGGCTTCTGGATCTAAAGATGAGCAAAGATTACGTCAGAGGTAAGGTGGCGGACTTCCTGAACCATCTCATTGACCTCGGAGTGGTCGGCTTTAGAGTGGACGCTGCCAAACACATGTGGCCAGCGGACATCTTGGCAATTTTCCACAAGGTCAAGGTAACAGAGACTCTGGACCACCTCAGTTTTAAAGATAAATATTACACACATATTTTTCATATTACTAAGCGCGAAATGTTAAATGCACGCCATGCTAACAACGATGACGGTGTCTTCGAAGGCTCAATCTTGTTGTAATCTATTTTAACAAAACAACGACAAAACAATCGAATATAACGGTTTGTTATTTATAGATACACATTTTCAATCTTTCATTGATGAAATGAACATTTCCTGTGTTACTGTAAATTAGTCTCCAATTAAAGAGTCAGTCAAAATATGCTTGCCAGTTTAGCAGGTGATTGTTTCGTTGCCAGGCTGTTCAGGGAGGTCAGCCGTTCGTTTACCAAGAGGTCATTGACCAAGGGGGAGAACCCATCAAAGGAGAGGAATACTTCGGAACAGGTCGCATCACAAACTTCAAATTCGGCTTGGAACTGGCAAGAGTTTTCAGGTTAGTAGTTTGATAGTTTGAAAGCCGGTTTGGATTTTAAAACCAGTTGAACTTTAATGTAACAAATTTGATTTCAATCATAATACTGCATAATAATTCATAATCTATATATAAAATTCTCTCATGGTTCAAACTTGCCGGACACTAACCCCACCGACCAAACAGCTGGCAAGAGACCAAGCCAACATTGCATTCAATTGAGGTCACTTTGTATTTTCAGAACAACTGAAGAGCATGTATTTCGTAGTGTAGTGGTTATTACGTTCGCCTAAAACGCGGAAGGTTGTAGATTCAAGCCCCAGCTAAGACATTACTTTTCTAATTTGTAAAAATGTTTGCTTTTGTGCCCGTTCATTTCCCACATGACTTCGAACATGACTTCGCAACACGGCTGTTCATTCGCGTTGTTTTGTTTTCTTCGTGATGTAGTTTTTGTCTTCTTCTTCTTAGATATACAGACGCTCCTTCTATGCAGAAGATAATTGCGTCCACAGACTATGAGAGATGATCTGTTGGCAAGTGATGCAGCGGTCACAGGCCACGGCTATATGGGTTCCATGCATTACCCCAGCCGCCTAACTATTGTCTAGTTAGGTACCCATTCGGACTCGTGACCATCAGTATGACAGTCGAGAGCGCTACCTCTCGACCACCACGTCCCACACCCCTCCACGCCTTAAAATTCCATTGCACTATTTATGAGCAAGTCTACGCCGCGGGCAGCATCTAGTACATTATAACACATTCAAATTAAAACTGGTGAATGTACAATTAATATTTACTAGAATAGACAATCGGTTCGTTCGCTGGGTGATTACCAAACAGAAAAAAACGGCATTATTACGTTATATTATTCCTTCATATCTTGGTGTTGTAGATTGAATTAAAACAATTTTTTGCTTTTGCAGACGTCAGAATCCCATGAAATATTTGAGCAACTTCGGTGTCGGTTGGGGAATGTGGGCCACTGACAAGGTCGTGAACTTTATTGACAACCATGACAACCAGAGAGGTCACGGAGGTGGTGGAGGCGTCCTCACCCATTGGGAGCCAAGAGCCTACAAGGTCAGCCTTATGTTAATGTTTAGATCTCTGCACGTACCTGAGATGTATGTTATATTGAGCTAAGAAGATCAGATCTTTGATAATACTAACAGCTTAAAGTTTACCAAGCATATTAAAACGCAGCCTAAAATCTCAGCTTTATATCAGTTTCGGGATCTAGGATCTTACAAACTCTGTGCTGTAATAAAGGCAAGGGATATTTCATTGGAATTGGGAGCAAAGAGTTGAGAGTTTTAGTTCTGCAATAATATTTTTATGCAACGTCTAACAAACTATGCCACATGACTTCGTTGAGGATCTGTAATCTTAGACACAAATAGTATTTCAGTATTGAAAGCTACGAGCCGACAAGTGCAGACAAGAATAACTTTCAAGAAACTTAACAGACATCCAGGTCCACGCAATTGGTGATTAAGAAGTGTGAATATGTCAGCTATTTTAATCTTGTTGCTTCCTTCAGCTGTTCAATGTCATCATCATCAGCATCACCATTCTTGTTGTTTCATTCAAATGTCAAATGTCATAATGTTCGATATTGTCGTTCTCCCTAAGCTGGCCACAGCGTTCATGCTCGCTCATCCTTACGGATTCCCACGTATCATGAGCAGCTACGAGTACAACAGAGCCAACGACTACGAGGGTCCCCCACACAATGCTGACATGAGCACCAAATCTGTCACCCTCAATGGAATGGTGTGCACCGGGGGTTGGAGCTGCGAGCACAGGTGAGAGCCCCCCCCCCCCCCCATATTTCTTGTGGCCAACTCTACGCAATCACATTTTTGAGAAACAAAGACGCATCCAAATAAGCGTTAAATTCTTTATTAATTTTTAATACACCCCATTATATGCATTTCGCTTCTGTTTCGTTTCGATCAGATGGCTACAAATCTACAATATGGTGGCCTTCCGTAACATCGCAAGAGGCACAAACGTGGAGCACTGGTGGTCAGGGTCAGACTATCAGATCGCCTTCTCCAGGGGCAACAAAGCTTTTATTGCCCTAAACCTGGAGAACCATGACATCAACGCTACATTGCAGGTAACCTCAATATTTTAAACAAGACAATCAAGTTCCGGCTGATAGCTTGAAATTAAGCACATATTTTCATATTCTGAGAATCAAGGGAGAAGGTTTATTTGAGATTATTAAGTTTGGATTCAAACCACTTATATGCAATTTATTTTAGTTTTCAATATTCTGCTTTCACTTCGGACCTATAGTTAGTTCACATCAGCTATCTCTATGTTTTTTTTTTTTAAAATAAAAATTCAAAATGTAGTATTCGTTGTTTCTTTCATATATTTTGAGATTATCGGAACTAATTTGCTTGCATTTAATAAAGACCGGCCTTCCTGCCGGAACCTACTGTGACGTCATCAGGGGTAACCTTGAGAACGGCAAGTGCACGGGCGCCACAGTGACCGTGGCCGCTAACGGACAGGCGCACATCCAGGTCTGCTCTAGCTGTAACGACCCCATGGTGGCAATCCATGTTGGTATGTAGTGGTCTTTAATGTGCACAACTAGGGACGTACCATTAATAAAAGATTGAAGCAGCCAAGGAAAGGAACAAACCAGATCAGTTGTCAAATTTGAAAGGCTTTTCTCTTCTGCAGATGAGAGGCTTTGCACATTGGCGGCGCCTTTGCGTGTGGGGTGGTTTCTAGCCGCCGTTTATTGGCTTGTTAAGAGATATTCATTATATAACTACAAACACCAACCCCTTTCCCTTCACCCCCACCAACCCCCCCCCCCCCCCAATGAGCTGAATTATGTGTACTTTGACTAAATTCATGGCGGGTTGACACCAAAATGCGACATAAAATTTAAAAAATCGAGTAGGCTGGCACTCAGATCCTAACACGTGTACGAGTGCATGAATACTGTGAAGATCCCTTGGTTGTTCTATGTTTAACTATCCTTATCTACTCTCACTGTTATTCTGCTCTTCACACACTTGGTTAATTATTCTTAAAACACTGAACACCAAGGCAGAATGTACACTTAATTACTTTTAATCACTTAACTTCTGTACATTCATTATTCGTACATCTCTCTAACGCTTGCGTCTATCTACCTATCCATCCTACTTCCTAACTCCCGTCTGTCCGTGTCCCTTAGTCTCTCTCCTACGTGTGTGCCTCTTTCAGTCTCAGTCCGAGCGTTCCTCCATTCCAGGCTCCGCCCCCAGACTCCCAACCCCAACGGTCCGAAAGTCAACTGTCAATCAACTAATACCTCCCCTTGATAAGACGGGGGTAGGTTGGTTTGACGTACCCCGTCGTGGTCAGTAATCCCCCCCTTTCCTCATCGGCTCCTTTCATCTACCGCCAGAGTCCAAGCTTCCGCCAGCAAAGAATCGTTCGCGGTTCCTATGTCCCTTGATTCCCAATTCAAGCGAGGTAACAACTGAACGTCACAGTTCGCACCTCCGGCCACCTGGACTCGCCCGTTAGTCCCGCGGCACCTCAAAGGCCAAACATATCTAGCGCCCTAACCGCCCTAAATTCCTCACAATACCAATGTTCAAACACTGAGGATATACGAGTTTTAAATATCTGATGGGCAGGCTGCTTGAAAAGACTCTTAAATTAAATCTCAGCTGTCAGTCTCGCCTTCATATAAGGCTTCTGGAGTGAACTTTAATGTTCAGAAACCGGAACTTGTTGCTCAGAGAACTGGAGTGACAGTATTATAGAACTTCTTTGGCCATATCATACGTCACGGGGAGCCCTTCTTCTCTCTCCCCCCTCACCCCCACCCCCCAGAAAATAATTTTATTCTCAATAAGTATGCATATATACTGATTCAGAGATCATATCTTTCAGTTAAAAAGCATAATCAAATCATAATGGACTTATTCATACGAATATAAAATACAACATTTTAACAAGGATAATTAGCAAGCATTGCATTCAATAGACTACATGTTAACTAACAATGTTGTAACATCTAACAAAACAATTTCTGAATTCTATTTTCAGGTGCTAAAGTAGGATCTCCGCCTCACAGATTCTAACAGTTGTGATTAATTTTATACGTTGCTTGTAATACGTCGTTAGTAATGTGTACTTGGCCATTTTTCGATCCGTTTAAATTAAAATTATTATTTCTGAATCTTTCAAATTTATTATCTTGCTGTTTACAATAAACATTTGAAAAATAAGAGGAACAAAATGTTTTCTTTATGGTGTTTAGCCTTGCTAAGATAAAAAGAGGTATACAGGTAACGGTGTAGTTGAAATTATAGATGAACTTTTGCCGATATCTTAGTATTACTAGATTGTGCCAGGCGCCGTGGCGCCTGCGGCTCCCCCTTTTTTTGGGCGCCTACGGCGCCAACCTTTTTTTTAAAGACCAACTAACTTGTCCTTTTTTGATAAATACGAATTATTAAACTTTCTGAAATGTACGCAAAGTATTTATTTAATAATAATAATAGGGGTTGTATTTTGCGTACCGATGCACACCAAACAATGACGTCATCATATTAAATATTTTTACAGCGCTCATCAACACACGATTTTTCAACTAAACTAACTGCTGTAGACTGTCGTACATCGCTCCTCAGCGTTTCAACTAAACTAACTGCTGTAGACTGTCGTACATCTCTTGCGTTATGCGTTACGTTACAAACATACCCACACCACTGGGCTATTATCTTAGTATTATCACAACGCCAATAACATAACCAAAAACCTTAGATAAGTTATTCTATAGTTGCCACAATGACAGAAACGCATAGATGACTGATGCGCCACAATGAAAGAAACACATAGATGACTGATGAGTCACAATGACAGAAACACATAGATGACTGATGCGCCACAATGAAAGAAACACATAGATGACTGATGCGCCACAATGAAAGAAACACATAGATGACTGATGCGCCACAATGAAAGAAACACATAGATGACTGATGAGTCACAATGATACGCTTCACTTACATTTGTGTGTCTTCTCTGATTAAAGCCGTTTACACAAGTGTTTAATGTTAAAAGTAGTATATAGCCGAAACGATCACTTGTGTATTAATACTTAAATAAAGCTTTAAACTATTGTCATGAGCACACAATTATTGTGTGTATCTTGTATTTTGAGTCTGAAGACATATTAACCTAATTTTATTTCAATAGCATTCTAGTTGTGATGCATGCCTATAAATTTTACATTTGTTAAAATATATCTGTTGTTTCTGTTACACAACGATGACGCAGTCATTAGTCAATTAAAGCTTTTGTTGATATATTCCGGTCGTGTGTCGTTTGGGCAGGGTGTTCGTGTTTCTGGGCAGCTTTAAAAAAAAAATGGTCTGTTAAAAGTTGGGCCAAAATTATTAACCGAACTGATAACTGCATAGACACAGACTAAAACTCATATTTAAATTATCTTTTTAACGGCTGTGAAGGGTGTAAAAAATTAAAATATTGTTTTTAAAACTAAATAAGCAATTGGCGCATGATTTATAAAAAAAAATAATAATAAAAAAATAATAATACAAAAAATTAAAAAAATAAAAAAATAAAAATAATAATAATACATGTAATAAATAAAAATAGGGGGCGCGGTGGTCAAAGTGTTAGTGCGCTACGGTACAAAAAACAATTCTAAAATCTATCTCCTAGGAGATTTCAATGCTAGAGTGGGGAGCGACCACGAAGCCTGGCCCACTTGCCTTGGACTATTTGGAAGAGGAAAGTTAAATGAAAATGGACAAAGGCTTCTGGAATTGTGCTGCTCACGAGGCTTGTGTGTGACCAACACTTTCTTCAAGTGCAAGGATATACATCAAGTATCTTGGAGACACCCTCGATCCCACCAATGGCACCAGCTGGACCTCATTATCACCAGGCGTGCACAACTAGCTAGCGTCCTACTCACTCGCAGCTATCACAGTGCCGACTGTGACAAGGATCATTCCCTTGTCGCCAGCAAAGTACGAATAATGAGGAAAAACTCGTACCACACAAAGAAAAAGGGAAGTCCACGCATCAATACCTCCTGCATGAAAGACCCTGCGATAGCGCAGCTGTTCAAAGACAAAGTGATGGAAAGTCTCTCAAAGATGTCCCCATGCGTCACCATTGACTCCAAATGGACGCAACTGAGAGACACAGTCTATACATCCGCAATACAAGCCTTTGGCAAAAAATCTCCCAAAAACACGGACTGGTTTGATGAACATTCAATTTCAAATGGGTAAGTCGTCGGCCNCTTCTGGAATTGTGCTGCTCACGAGGCTTGTGTGTGACCAACACTTTCTTCAAGTGCAAGGATATACATCAAGTATCTTGGAGACACCCTCGATCCCACCAATGGCACCAGCTGGACCTCATTATCACCAGGCGTGCACAACTAGCTAGCGTCCTACTCACTCGCAGCTATCACAGTGCCGACTGTGACACGGATCATTCCCTTGTCGCCAGCAAAGTACGAATAATGAGGAAAAACTCGTACCACACAAAGAAAAAGGGAAGTCCACGCATCAATACCTCCTGCATGAAAGACCCTGCGATAGCGCAGCTGTTCAAAGACAAGGTGAAGGAAAGTCTCTCAAAGATGTCCCCATGCGTCACCATTGACTCCAAATGGACGCAACTGAGAGACACAATCTATACATCCGCAATACAAGCCTTTGGCAAAAAATCTCACAAAAACACGGACTGGTTTGATGAACATTGGGACGAGATGAAACCCGTCACTGAAGCAAAAAGGAAAGCTCTTATGGCTTACAAGGAAAAGCCTACACCTGACAATTTGCATGCTTTAAAAACAGCTAAGTCACTTGCCCAAAAGGTTGCACGTAAATGTGTCAATACCTACTGGCTTAAGCTCTGTTCCAGTATACAATCAGCTGCAGACATGGGCAATGCAAAAGTCATGTACGAAAACATCAAAAAGGCAACGGGCCCCTTGACGTCAAAAGCTGCTCCCCTAAAGTCCAAAAATGGAGAAATTATTCAAGACCAGGCAGCACAGCTAAAACGGTGGGTTGAGCATTATCTGGAATTGTATTCAACAGTTACCACAGTCTCCAGCACCGCTCTAGATGACATCCCAGATATGCCACTCATGGAAGAACTTGATGTCGTGCCCACACAGGAAGAGCTGAGCAAAGCAATTGACAGTCTAGCTTGTGGAAAAGCGCCTGGGAATGATGGAATACCACCAGAGGTTCTAAAGAGTGGCAAGACAGCTTTACTCCAACCATTGCACGAGATTCTGTCCCTCTGCTGGGAACAGGGCTACATCCCCCAAGACCTAAAGGATGCAAATATAGTGACACTATATAAAAACAAAGGTGATAGGAGTGATTGCAATAATTATCGCGGCATTTCACTCCTTAGTATTGTAGGAAAGACCTTTGCCCGCGTTATACTAAAACGTTTACAAAGCCTAGCATCCCGCGTCTATCCAGAATCTCAGTGTGGTTTCCGGTCCGGTCGGTCTACCATAGACATGGTGTTCTCCATACGACAGCTCCAGGAAAAATGCAGAGAGCAGCAGATGCCACTATACATTGCATTTGTGGACCTTACAAAAGCCTTCGACTTAGTCAGTCGCAACGGGCTATTCCAAATACTGGCAAAAATTGGATGTCCCCCTCACCTACTTGCCATCATCAGACAGTTCCATGAAAATATGCTTGGCACAGTACAGTTCGATGGAGCTAAGTCAGAGGCCTTCCCTGTCAGCAGCGGAGTTAAACAAGGTTGTGTACTCGCACCAACACTCTTCGCAATATTCTTCTCTGTACTTCTTCGATACGCATTCAAGGATAGCAGTGAGGGAATCTGGTTACATACCAGAGCTGATGGAGGACTTTTCAACACTGCCCGCCTCCGAGCCAAGACCAAAACGACGGATGTCCTAATTCGAGAGCTACTATTTGCGGATGATGCGGCACTAACAGCACATACAGAATCTGGTTTGCAACAACTCGTGTCAAGCTTCTCCAATGCCTGCAAAGAATTTGGTCTGCAAATCAGCTTGAAAAAGACAAACATCATGGCCCAAGACACTCGACCTCCTCCTACCATAAATATCGATAATGAAAACTTGGAGGTTGTGGACAGCTTCACCTACTTGGGATCCAAGGTCTCCAATACACTGTCCATTGAAGAAGAAATAAACAGCAGAATTGGCAAGGCAGCCGCAACAATGGCTAAACTAAATAAGCGGGTCTGGCAAAACACCAAGCTAACGGAGAAAACCAAACTGTGCGTCTATCGAGCCTGTGTCATCAGTACACTACTATATGGGAGCGAGACATGGACCACTTATACATCACAAGAGCGTAAGCTTAACAGCTTCCATTTGAGATGCTTGCGCCGCATCCTTGGTATTAAATGGCAAGAAAAAGTGCCTAATAGTGAGGTACTAACGCGTGCCAATACCCAAAGCATGTTCTCAATTCTGAGTGAAAGACGCCTGAGGTGGCTAGGACATTTCAAAAGAATTAGCCCCGGCCGCATCCCGAAGGACCTCCTATATGGTGAACTTGCTTCAGGAAAGAGGAAAACAGGTCGCCCACGCTTGCGATTTAAAGATGCCTGTCAAAGGGACATGAAAGCAGCCAAAATACATACAAGTGACTGGGAGTAAAAGGCAGAAGACCGATCTACGTGGCGCACAGTTGTCAAAGAGGGCGTCATAGTAGCCGAGGAGCGAAGAATGGAGGAGGCTGCAGACAGAAGAGCTAGGAGAAAGGCCAAAACATTTGGAAGCACAGAACTCGTGTGTAAAAACTGTGGCAAAGACTGTCACTCAAGGATAGGACTGCACAGTCACGCGAGGAAATGCAACCCAACCCAACGATGATGCACCATCGTCTCGCGAGACGGAAGGATGCCGGAAAAAATAAAAATAAATAAAAAATATTTAAAAAATTAATAAAAAACGAACTTAATATTTTTCCAATTATCTTGTTGTTGCAAAAATAATCATATCGATCTAGAGCTGAGGTTGGCCTAAATACTTTCTTCCACACACATCTAACGTATGTCTTATTATGTTTCTATGTTTGTATCTCGTTTGTCGTAGTTGTAGAAAATCCACAACATTGATCTGTATGCGTCTCTCATTTGGCGAATTTCCGCTGGGGTTTTAATGATGCACCCACTTCACTTTGGGCATACTTGCTGTGTAGGTCCCGGCCATTTTAGACGTACTTGATGTGTAGGTCCCGGCCATTTTAGACATACTTGATGTGTAGGTCCCGGCCATTTTAGACATACTTGCTGTGTAGGTCCCGGCCATTTTAGACATACTTGATGTGTAGGTCCCGGCCAGTTTAGACATACTTGATGTGTAGGTCCCAGCCAGTTTAGACATACTTGCTGTGTAGGTCCCAGCCATTTTAGACATACTTGATGTGTAGGTCCCGGCCATTTTAGACATACTTGCTGTGTAGGTCCCGGCCATTTTAGACATACTTGATGTGTAGGTCCCGGCCAGTTTAGACATACTTGCTGTGTAGGTTCCGTCCAGTTTAGACATACTTGATGTGTAGGTCCCAGCCAGTTTAGACATACTTGCTGTGTAGGTTCCGTCCAGTTTAGACATACTTGCTGTGTAGGTTCGGGCCAGTGACGCCTGCAATCTTTTTATCTTCTGCTGCTAGTCTAGAATTTTGATTAAAGTTGCTTCGCTTGATTCGCTCTCATTCATTCCTTTTTCTCTCCGTATATTTTCTAAGAATTTTTTTGTCTGTTCTTTACTGTGTATAAAGTTTTCTTTGTTTTTCTCTCAGTTGTTGTGTTCATTACCTAGTAAAGACTAAATTAAAAACTGAATTTAATAACAATTACAAATTAATTATTTAAAAAACAGTTAATATATAATTTTAGAACATTTGCAATGGTTTAGAGAATTACTTAACAGTATTTCAGCTGTACATTGTAAGTGTGTTTATAAAATTTTTCATAATAAAATTTAACTGTGATATTTGTCATGTCGCTAAATGGAAATCAAGAAAAGGGTAAATGACAAATCTAGGAAATTTTGGTAGCATTAAAATTTAATGTTAACACTTATAATTATCTTTAACCCACAATGAATGTGCGAAGACAACTACTGCCCCACTTAAGTGCCATCTTATCTTATCTGTTACAGACATTCCTTCCATACAAAAGAATATTGCGTCCTACGTTTATCTATGGTTTGTGTTAAGTCCCGGATTCTTATTAGAGTTTTAAAAGATGATAAAGTGTTGGTTTTCCTGGTTCCTTCAGACAACCCATTCCACGCCCGAATTCCGGACGGGAAGAAAAAAAAACTTGTATGTGTTTGTTCCTGCATACGGAATAAGAAAGGTGTTTTTATCTTTATGTCTATCTGAGGGTTGTATTAGGTTATCTTTGTGTTGTATTTCTAAATTAGAATTAATTGCCTTATGTATAATTACTAATTAACTCTTGGTTCTTCTATCCTCTAGTGTTTCAAGGTTTAATGATTTAACTAATGGTGTTACTCTTGTCAGTTTTGAATATTCTCCAGTAATGAATCTGGCACCTCTTTTTTTTATTTTGTTATAGTTTATCAATATTTTTTTGGTGGATTGGTCCCATACAGAAGATGCATATTCTACTATAGGTGTCACCAGGATGAGGTAGCATTTTATTTTTATATCTTTATTACATTTGTAAAGGTTTCTTTTTATAAAACCTAATGTTTTGCTTGATTTTTTAATAACATGGGTATTCCATGATAGTTTCTCATTTATTATGACTCCTAAGTATTTTGCATCATTAGTTTGGGTTAGTTCTTTTCCATGAATGAAATATTTTGAATTCATTTGTTCCTTTTTCTTTGTTACTCTTAGCAGTTGACTTTTTCTGGGTGGAAAGACATACTCCAGTTAGTTTCTCATTTTATACATTCATCTAAGTCTTTTGTAAAATTTTGCTATCTTGTTCTGACTTGATTGTTCTATAGATTATACAATCATCAGCAGATAACCTAACTTTTGTTCCTGTTGAGATGTTGTTGGGTAAGTCATTTATATAAATTAATAAGAGTAAGGAACCTAGCACAGTTACTTGTGGAACTCCTGAGTTAACCTTTATTGGTGAAAATTTAGATCCATTCATTATTAAAGTTTGCTCCCTACCCAAAAGGAAGTCTTGGATCCAGTGATGTAAGGGACCTGAGATTCAAAAGTATTTAAGTTTTATAAGGAAACTAAGGTGGTGAACTTTTTTAAGTGGTTTTGAGAAGTCTCGTAACAAATCCTGTTAAAATACTACATTGAAATACACAAGTAAACACACCATCTTGTAAACACACCACTCTTGTAAACACAACACTCTTGTAAACACACCACTCATGTAAACACACCACTCTTGTAAACACACCACTCATGTAAACACACCACTCATGTAAACACACTACTCATGTAAACACACCACACTTGTAAACACACCACTCTTGTAAACACACGACTCTTGTAAACACACCACTCATGTAAACACATCCGGCATCCTTCCGTCTCGCGAGACGATGGTGCATCACCGTTGGGTTGGGTTGCATTTCCTCGAGTGACTGTGCAGTCCTATCCTTGAGTGACAGTCTTTGCCACAGTTATTACACACGAGTTCTGTGCTTCCAAATGTTTTGGCCTTTCTCCTAGCTCTTCTGTCTGCAGCCTCCTCCATTCTTCGCTCCTCGGCTACTATGACGCCCTCTTTGACAACTGTGCGCCACGTAGATCGGTCTTCTGCCTTACACTCCCAGTCACTTGTATGTATTTTGGCTGCTTTCATGTCCCTTTGACAGACATCTTTAAATCGCAAGCGTGGGCGACCTGTTTTCCTCTTTCCTGAAGCAAGTTCACCATATAGGAGGTCCTTCGGGATGCGGCCGGGGCTCATTCTTTTGACATGTCCTAGCCACCTCAGGCGTCTTTCACTAAGAATTGAGAACATGCTTTGGGTATTGGCACGCGTTAGTACCTCACTATTAGGCACTTTTTCTTGCCATTTAATACCAAGGATGCGGCGCAAGCATCTCAAATGGAAGCTGTTAAGCTTACGCTCTTGTGATGTATAAGTGGTCCATGTCTCGCTCCCATATAGTAGTGTACTGATGACACAGGCTCGATAGACGCACAGTTTGGTTTTCTCCGTTAGCTTGGTGTTTTGCCAGACCCGCTTATTTAGTTTAGCCATTGTTGCGGCTGCCTTGCCAATTCTGCTGTTTATTTCTTCTTCAATGGACAGTGTATTGGAGACCTTGGATCCCAAGTAAGTAAAGCTGTCCACAACCTCCAAGTTTTCATTATCGATATTTATTGTAGGAGGAGGTCGAGTGTCTTGGGCCAGGATGTTTGTCTTTTTCAAGCTGATTTGCAGACCAAATTCGTTGCAGGCATTGGAGAAGCTTGACACGAGTTGTTGCAAACCAGATTCTGTATGTGCTGTTAGTGCCGCATCATCCGCAAATAGTAGCTCTCGAATTAGGACATCCGTCGTTTTGGTCTTGGCTCGGAGGCGGGCAGTGTTGAAAAGTCCTCCATCAGCTCTGGTATGTAACCAGATTCTGGCATGTAAACACACCACTCATGTAAACACACCACTCATGTAAACACACCACACTTGTAAACACACCACTCTTGTAAACACACGACTCTTGTAAACAGACCACTCATGTAAACACACCACTCATGTAAACACACCACTCATGTAAACACACCACTCTTGTAAACACACCACTCTTGTAAACACACCACTCTTGTAAACACACCACTCTTGTAAACACACCACTCTTGTAAACACAACAATCATTTAAACAGAACACTCTTGTAAACACACCACACTTGTAAACACACCACTCTTGTAAACACACCACTCTTGTAAACACACCACACTTGTAAACACACCACTCTTGTAAACACACCACACTTGTAAACACACCACTCTTGTAAACACACCACTCTTGTAAACACACCAATCTTTTAAACAGAACACTCTTGTAAACACACCACACTTGTAAACACACCACTCTTGTAAACACACCACTCTTGTAAACACACCACACTTGTAAACAAACCACTCTTGTAAACACACCACTCTTGTAAACACAACACTCTTGTAAACACACCACTCATGAAAACACACCACTCTTGTAAACACACCACTCTTGTAAACACAACAATCTTTTGAACAGAACACTCTTGTAAACACACCGCTCTTGTAAACACACAACTCTTGTAAACACAACACTCTTGTAAACACAACACTCTTGTAAACACAACACTCTTGTAAACACACCACTCTTGTAAAAACTTAACACCTGTAGTAATTACACACTTAACAGTTCATGTTAACGTAATACTTTTTTTAAAAGCCAGATCATTTCTTGGTCACGCTTTCAAAAATTTGTGAAGCTTCTTAACCGCAAACATTTTGTAAAAACTTCCAATCGTTTCTGTTAGTGTTGTTTCTAAGTAGAGCACGGATAAAGACAACAAATTGAAAACTATTTATTCTCTCTATGGTCAAGTAGAGAATTCTTTAATTTCGAAACAAAAAAAATCATTATTTTCTTGTTATTTTTTGTATCCAATCCATGTTTAATATATGTATTAACCAATCGCATTTATTTGAGCTACACATCTGAAGCTCATTAAATTAATTTCGTCTTTGAGGTACATGTCCAGCATTCTATGTTCTACACGATGTGCATGTAACTTATAACCTTGAACTTCTGGGCCAACTCTTGTGTCTGTTCCGGCGTCATTACGTAAACAGATGTTAAGTTCCGTAAAATCACCGGCCTTGAGAGATTATTTTGTACCAGATATTTGTTTTTGTTTTGTTTTATTTTAATTCTTATGAGCCCACGAAATTCATACAAAATATATTGGATTTTATTTTTAAATATACTAAATATTAAAAAAATCAGCGCAATGTTTGTCATAAAATATATTAAATAAATGAAGCGGTACTTAAATGTTAGGGCGGGGGCGGGAAAGAGTCCCTAAACAGTCATTAAGTAGGCTATCATCTACTTTTTTTTTTTTTTTTTTTTTTTTT